>JAPFFP010084178.1:5064-21891 GCA_026153255.1 Solanum medicagineum | reverse complement strand
TTATTACACCTCAACTTAACTTTAATCCGTTAAGATAAATTCGTCATAATAATATTTTCATAATGAAGTACTTAAAAAGACACGAAAATAAACTCATTTATAAAATATCTTATTATAAAAGACTTAGAAAAATAGGAGTAACTTACGATAAAATTGTCGAAACTCCACGCAATAAACCACCTCCCTTCAACTTAATAAAACTCTTAAATAACATTATGAACTCAAAAACTTTTTTTTTTCAACTGAATGCTCTCTATATTTTTTTTTCTTCTTATTTCTTCTGATCAATTGAGCAGAGTTGTTGCTCTATATATAGCAGTGATGTACTATAAAACTTAAGAGATACAATGAGTGCCTTTGGCACTAAAAAAAAGGTGTCTGCCAACATTACAAGTTTTGAAATTAATTATTAGCTCCAGTAGAGCATTAAGAAAGTAAATGGGGCACAAAGAAAATAATGGATCGTTACATTATCCACCACTAAAAGGCATGTTCATCCTCGAACATAAATTAAAAGAGAGTACCTGATGTTTCAAAAAGATGAGGATGTGTAGCACGTATTTCTGACTCTTTCTCCCAAGTTGCTTCTCGAACTGGATGATTCCTCCATTGTACTTTTACAGAAGCAATATCTTTATTTCGAAGCTTGCGAACCTGCCTATCTAAAATAGCAATAGGCTCTTCTTCAAACGACAAGTCTGGATTCAATGCTACTGAATCAAATCAGAGTATATGAGAATCGTCGGGTACATATTTCTGAAGCATGGAGACATGGAATACAGGGTGTAAGGATGATAAGTTAGGTGGCAAGGCCAGTCTATAGGCCACCTCTCCAATTCTTTCCAAAATCTTGAACGGGCCAATAAATCAAGGGCTAAGCTTGCCCTTCTTCCCAGCCGCATTACACCCTTCATGGGTGATACCCTGAGCCAAACATGACCTCACTCCATAAACTCTAAGGCTCGAACCCTCCTGTCCGCATAACTCTTTTGCCGACTCTGAGCAGCTAACAACCTACCCTGAATCATACGGACCTTTTCGATAGCATCCTTCAGAAAGTCTGCATCTAGCGAGTCGGTCTTAGCAGAATCGAACCAACCAATCGGAGATCTACACTGCCTACCATATAGTGCCTCGAATGGAGCCATCTGAATGCTGGAGTGATAACTATTATTGTAGGCGAACTCTGCTAAGGGCAAGTGTTGGTCCCAATGGTTACCAAAATCAATCACACACTCTCGCAGCATGTCCTCCAATACCTTAATAGTCCGCTCGGACTGTCCGTCTGTCTGAGCGTGAAATACTGAACTCATATCCAGCCGAGTACCTGGGCCATGCTGCAAGGCCCTCCAAAAATGCCAAGTGAAAAGTGAACCCCGATCAGAAATGATGGGAATTGGCACACCATGCAATCTAACAATCTGACTGATGTATAGCTCAGCTAACTTCTCTGCTGTGTACTTAACCTTGACAGGAATGAAATGGGTAGACTTAGTTAACCAATCCACGACTACCCAGATAGAGTTATAACCACCTACAGTAGTGGGCAAACCCACAACAAAATCCATAGAAATTCGTTCCCACTTCCATGTAGGAATGGGAAACCTCTGCAACTCACCTCCAGGCCGCTGGTGCTCACACTTAACCTGCTGACAAGTCGAACACTTAGCCACAAACTCAAAAATATCCTTCTTTATACCACACAACCAATAGTGCTCACTTAAGTCGTGATACATTTTCGCTGCTCCTGGATGAATGGAATAACGAGTACAGTGGGCCTCCTCAAGAATTAATCTAATCAAATCACCTACCTTAGGCACACAGACTTGTTCCCCAATCCTTAGACGCCATTAGAATCGAGCATTGCTTCCTTAGCCTCTCCTCTGGTCACTTTGTCCCTGATAAGACATAACTTCTCGTCCTCAAACTGACGTTCTCGAATCTGGTCCATTAAGGAAGAACGAGCCTCAAGGAAAGCAAGTATGCCACCCTCATCAGAAAGCTGTAACCTGACTAGACCATTCGCTAGGCACTGAACATCCCTGGCCAAAGGTCTCTCCTCTAATCGAATGGCAGCTAGACTACCCATGCTAGAAGTCTTTCTACTCAAGGCGTCAGCCACAACATTCGCCTTCCCCGGATGGTATAGGATGGTTAAATCATAGTCTTTTAGCAACTCCATCCACCTACGTTGCCTCATTTCAGGTCCTTTTGGCTGAAGATATACTAAAGACTCCTATGGTCAGTGAAAACCTCGCAATGTACCCCATATAAATAGTGACGCCACAGCTTAATCACAAAAACAACAGCCGCTAATTCCAAGTCATGAGTAGGATAGTTTTTCTCATGAACTTTCAACTGTCTAGATGCATATGCAGTAACTTTTCCTTTTTGCATCAATACACCACCTAATCCAACTCTCGAAGCATCACAATACACCGTGAAGTCCACACCTGCCTCAGGTAGCATCAAAATGGGAGCTGAAGTCAACAAGGTTTTGAGCTTTTGGAAACTCGCCTCACACTCTTCGGACCAATGAAAAATTATATTCTTCTGGGTTAATCTAGTCAGTGGGGCTGCAATGGAGGAAAAACCCTGAATAAACCGCCTATAATACCCTGCTAACCCCAGAAAACTACGAACCTCAGTAGCTGAAGTCGGCCTCGACCAACATTTTACTGCCTCAACCTTATCCGGGTCTACTTTGATTCCCTCTTTAAACACCACATGCCCTAAGAACACCACCGAATTAAGCCAAAACTCACACTTGGAGAATTTTGCATATAGTTTTTCCTCCCTCAACCTTTGTAGCACTATCCTTAAGTGACTAGCATGATCCGCCTCAGTCATGGAATACACCAAGATGTCATTGATGAATACTATGACAAAAGAATCTAGCTACAGACGAAAAACCCTATTTATCAACTCTATGAATGCTACAGGAACGTTAGTCAAACCAAAGGACATCACCAAAAATTCATAGTGACCATAACGGGTTCGGAAAGCTGTCTTAGGAATATTTAATGCCCTAATCCTCAACTGGTGATAACCAGTCCTTAAGTTAATCTTAGAGAACACAGTCGCTCCCTGAAGCTAGTCAAATAGGTCATCAATACGGGGAAGAAGGTACTTGTTCTTGACAGTTACCTTATTTAACTGTCTGTAATCTATACACATCCTCATAGACCCGTCTTTCTTTTTCACAAACAAGACCGGGGCACTCCAAGGTGACACACTAGGGCGAATGAATCCTTTACTTAACAGGTCTTAGAGTTGTTCCTTCAATTCTTTCAATTCCGCTGGTGCCATTCTATACGGAGGAATAGAGATGGGCTTAGTGCTTGGCTCTAGGTCAATGGGAAAGTCAATATCCCTATCGGGTGGATCACCTGGGAGGTCAGCAGGAAACACATCGACAAACTCCTGAAACACAGGGATAGACTCTATAGAAGGTGGTTCAATACTAGTATCCCGAATGAAGGCCAAGTAAGACAAACACCCCTTGTCAACCAATTTCTGGGCCTGAATATAGGAAATAACTTTACTAGGATAAGAACCATTATCTCCTTTCCATTCTATCTTTGGGACACCAGGTATGGCTAAGGTCACAGTTTTTGCGTAGCAGTCAAGGATAGCATGACAAGGAGAAAGCCAATCCATTCCCAAGATAACATCAAAATCTATCATATCCAGAATAATCATGTCTACCCAAGTATCATACCCAGCCAAAGAAGCAAGACAAGATCGATATACCTGATCTACCACTAAAGGTTTACCTACTGGTGTAGAAACATGCATAGGTACTGACATCCGATCACACAATAATTCAAACCCAGATGAAAAGTATGTAGACACATAAGAGTAGGTAGATCCAGGATCAAATAACACAGACGCAGGCCGATGACAGAAAGGAACAATACCTGTAATAACTGCGTCTGAGGCCTCTACCTCGGGTCTCACGGGAAATGCATAGCACTGAGCTCCTCTTCCACCATCAACCTGAGCCATAACTCGATCTTCACCACGTGGAACCAAAGTACCACCGTTTAGAGTCCTTCCACCTCTAGCAATTTGACCCCTGCCCCGTCCTCTGGCTGGTAGAACATAATCTCTAACTGGAGTCGCTAAATTAGTACGATGGGGTCCTGAATGATTCTGAAAGGGGCACTGTCGAATCAGATGTCCTAGATCCCTACACCCATAACAAGACCTTAGTGTAGAGGACTGTTGTCCACCGAAAGAACCACCGTGACCACCGCGGGTAGAACTCTGGGACCCACGATGTGTCTGACCACCCTCAGAAGCAAGTAGCGATGCATGTACTGGCCCTCGACGCTCAGATGCGCCACCCCCTTTATAGAATCCTTTACCTCCAGATGAGGTACCAGAAAACTGACCTGTAATACGAGTTTTTTTACGATCTCCGAACTCCTCTCGAACCAGCAACTTTGCCTCCTTGGCAGTGCTTACAATAGACTGAAAAGAAACCCCCTTACGAGCCGCTCTGCATACATAGGATCTAATCAAGAAGTTCAAACCTCTCACAAACCTACGGACTCTCTCTTCCTCATTCGGAATCATAGTTAAAGCATGTCGGAACAGCTGACAAAGACGGGCTTCATACTCAGGAACCAACATACCTCCCTGCGTTAAGTCCTCAAATCTCAATCGAATTTCTCCCCGCACACTCCAAGGAATGAAGCGTTGCTTAAAAGCATTAGAGAACATACCCCAATCCACTGGAGGGGACCCAACTGGTCTAGATGCTACATAATTTCTCCACCACTCCCTGGCTGGTCCACGGAGCTGAAATGCCACAAAACAGACACCACGCTGATCCACCAACCCTACTGCATCTAGCATCTTATGGCACAAAGTTAGAAATTCATGTGTGTCCTCGTTCTTACCACCCTGAAATTGTGGTGGTCTCAACTTCTGAAATCTTTCATAGCTAAGCTGATCATCTGCCACTAGGACTGCCTCCGAAGTGGTTTGTACCCTACTAGATGGTGTAGGGACCACTGGGGGCTGTCCCACTTGATCCTGATGAGCTACACCCTGATGTGGTCCTGAAGTCTATTCTTCAACTCTCGGTTGGGGTATTCCCTATGCACCAACCCCTTGGGCAATGTTTTCAAGCATACCCATCATCCTCAACAGAGTGTTCTGAAGTAACGGTGTAGTTGTGGGCTCTGGAAGGGCCTGACCCTCATTAACCTCTATCTGTGGCTCTGGAGAAGCCCCTCTACCCTGCCCTCTGACTCGTGCAACTCTTCGGGCACGCCCTCTCACTGACGTCACTCCACTGGCACGAACCCTAGCTTGACCCCTTCCCCTACCTCTAACCGAGGTCTCAGCAATTCCCTCAGCAGTAGCCCCACCTCTACCAGCAATAGTAGTAGCTCTACTCCTTGCCATCTGTTAAGAGAACATAGGCACCACTCATTGTTAACGAAAATAACCACGCACGATAAGAGAGAATGAACAAAAACAAGTTTCCTAATAGTCTTCATAGTCTCTTAAAGATAAGTACCGACGTATCTGTACCGATCCTTAAGACTCTATTTCGACTTGGCTTGTACACACGTGAGACATATGAACCTATGGCTCTGATACCAACTTGTCACGACCCGAAAATCGAGCGTGACGACACTTGTTCATCCCCACCAGAACAAGTCAGCCTTAACTCAAAAGGGATAATATAACGCGCGGAAGCATTTTTAACTAAACAAATAACTAAAATTGAGAAAAATTTCATAAACATAAATCCCACCTAAGGATTGGTTGTCACGCGTACAAGCCACTAGAATACAGAAAAAAAAGGAAATACAAGTCCACACTGTCCTTCTTCTCAAATAGAACAAGTACAGAAGAAATAGGAACAAGAGAGTCAGCCAGATGTCAACGACTACCTCTCTTCGTCTCTTGAGGATCTTTGGTGGATCAAGGAATTTCATTTTACTACCTGATTTCACCACCTACACGAGTGTAGAAGCAAGGGGTGAGTACCAAAATATCACGCAGTACCCAGCAAGCAAACTAATAAACACAAAGTTAAGTAATATAGAATACCGAAACCCCCAACTCTCCAACCAAACCCCCACCACCATAACATGCATAAAAAACTTAGCAAGGAATAATCCATGACACTTAATAGGTAGCAACAACAAGAACAAGTACACAACCAATATCAACGATATCAATAACACACATGAGGACTCAGGCCTCCATATCACACTTGTTTTGGGAGATGGGTTCTTTGTCATTGAGCATATTAAGTTATTTTAATATGTTTTCCTTTATTATTATCGTGCCAGAACGTGGTACCCGATCCAATATTTGTGTCGGAACGTGACACCCGATCCAATATTTGTGTTGGAACATGACACCCGATCCAATAATTGTATCGGAATGTGACACCCGATCCAGTATTTGTGTTCATTATTCTTTATCATTACTTCTCACTTCATTATCAACATTTCATCAAGCCTTCTTTATACAAGGCATTACTTTGAGAGTTCAAGTTCAAGATTATAAATGGGTTCTATGGTCTTTGGATTGTAGACCAATCACAACAATATATCAGTCAACCAAATCATAAGAATTAAGTGTTAACTTCATTATCAATAACTATTTCACCTGCAATAGACTTCCATCATTAATTCACAAATCAACTATCAGTATAGGATAACTACCCAATTCAAAATATTTCAATCGAGGCCTACATAAATCATTCTCAATATCCCACACAAGAAGTATAAGATTCTATATACTTAACAAGGGTTAAGAAATCCACTTGCCTTAGTCAAATCACGGTCAAGTTAACACTTTGGCCTTCCCTTTTTGAGTGGAATCCGTAGCACCACAATCTAGTCACATAAATTATTACACCTCAACTTAACTTTAATCCGTTAAGATAAATTCGTCATAATAATATTTTCATAATGAAGTACTTAAAAGGACACGAAAATAAACTCATTTATAAAATATCTTATTATAAAAGACTTAAAAAAATAGGAGTAACTTACAATAAAATTGTCGAAACTCCACGCAATAAACCACCTCCCTTCAACTTAATAAAATTCTTAACTAATATTATGAACTTAAAAACTTTTTTTTTTTCAACTGAATGCTCTCTATATTTTTTTTTTCCTTCTTATTTCTTTTGATCAATTGAGCAGAGTTATATATAGGCAGTGATGCACTATAAAATTTAAGAGACACAATGAGTGCCAAAGGCGCAAAAAAAAAGGTGTCTGCCAATATTACTTAGGCTAGTTATTGTTATAGGCTTGTGTAATTCTTAGCTAATAAGCCTTAGAATTTCTCCAACATTGCTTTCGTATGACTTAACTCCCTCTTGATTGATATAACAGACTCAAATCTGATAGTCTAATCCTTAGTTAGGGAAAACTCTATTCATCTTGACTTTTTCTTAATTTTTTACTTTATCAATCGACTTGGTAAGTACATGAATTACTGTGGACATATTGATAATTTGATATCAATTTGTGAAGTAGGAGCTAGAGTGGGTCCCTGACAAATTTGAGGTTGTTCTATACTACAATCTAGACCGGAATTTACTGTCGAAGGTATTCAAAGTCATTGAAGTTTGTTTTCTACTATTCAAGTTCAAGAATTTTTAGCTTCCATTTTAAGAGTTTTCATATACACCTATGTTTAGTCGGATTCAATCCCCGTTTATATAACTCTTTTTATCAGTTAAGTTTTGATTGGGTGATCTTGTTTCTTTTTAATATAATGAAAATTTCAATTGGGAGTCCTTATATTATATTTATCTTTGATCTAATTATCGTTTTGATTAAGAAGTTTTGTTTGAGTCCTCATTTGATCCGATTAAAATTTCAATTGGACAACTCTGTTTACATATTTCTTTTATCTAATTAGAGTTTCGAGTGAGCGATTTCATTAAATTCTTGAATTTCATATCATGGTTGTAGCTCTTGAAGAGCTTTGGTAGTTCTGATAACACTCTCAAGTTCTATTGTTAGTTCTTAACTATTATGTGTGCTTGTCGAGTTTATGGGTGTCCGTTAGGATCTTACTTTAGCTTGCGCATGAGTGTACCTTCTGGTTTTATAAGAGCTCAGTTAGGTTTAGTAGCTTACTTAATTCTTTTTCGTCCTTAGTATACTCATGTGCATTTCTATTAGTTTTCCAATTCTTGGACCTCTATTGTGATAAATTCTAACTTTTCATATTACTTTTACTTTTGTTGCTCAATCGACTTATGTATGCCTACTGAGTACCTATTATTTTGATACTCATATTATACTTTGCATTTAGTTTCGTGATGTAGGTTCGAGCACCAGCTGTCAGGGCTGACATCGAGCCTATAACTACCAAATTTGGAGACGAGGGCGAGTACATGACATTTTGGATTATAACTACCTCCTCCTATATATAGTTGACAAGTCTTTTACTTTTTGAGACAAGTCTGTATATGTATATTCTTGGTTCACTTTTGAGATTTGTAACTATTTTAATTAGCAATTCTGTACATGCCACTTATAGGTTCTAGAAGGAATATATATATATTGTTTTCATTTAGTTTTTACCCTTAAACTTATTGTAATAGATACCATCATTACTCAAGAATTTGGATCATCACATAACAATAATGAAGGAAAAGAAAGGAAGGAGAGAAAATAAGAAGAGGAGATAGAGAAGGAAAAGGAGGAGAAAGTTCTGATAGAAATGTACAAATACTAAAACTTTGGTAAATAGTGACAAATTAAATATGTCATGATATTATTCACTTTGGATCAAGCACATGATTTATACTAATAAGCCTCATATGACTTTTAAAAGTATTCTACACATTATAGTTTGCTTCGTTTTCTTCTAGTTATTAATGTTCACGCACTAAATATTTTTTTACCAACATACAAGTCATTATTTGAACTTATTCATCAAAACAATATATTTTTTTAAAAAAATTAAAATTAGTGTAACAACATATATTGAAATGAGAAGTCTCATATTGACAAAACACAAGAGAGATAATAGGTATATAAGTAAAGGACTAGTATATATATTGTGAGACGTCTTTTAGGGTAAGCCCAAAAGGATAAATCCATGATGAGCTAGGCCCAAGAGCAGATAATACTTCACAGTGTTGGCCCAGGTCATTACATGTGGTAGCAGAGTCACTCTTGTGTCAGCGTTGTTGATGTGAAACAGAGCACAATACTTTGAGGCCCGAAGAGACAAATTCAAGATGGGTTAAGCCCAAGAACAGATAAAAGCCCAAGAACAGATAATACTTCACAGTGTTGGGCCAGGTCGTTACAGGTGGTATCAAAGCTACAAAATTGATGAAATTGATGATCAACAGATTTAACAGATCATAAAATGTTATTGACAGTAATAATATATGAGTAGTTTGTTAGCACGAATAACATTTATACTACATTGATGACGAACTCTTCCAGTATGTGACCCTGTCTTTATAGGTAGGTTAATATGAAGGAACTTGAGTTAGAAAATTTTTGAGAAGTAAATTAAATTTTTGAGCCTAGATCAGTTTCAAATGAAATCTGAGTCATATGAGATCTAAGACAATTTGATAATAAATTGGTATTTGGATTGTAGATGATCATTTGAGTCAATAGCCAAGATGATAAAAAGTCTGTACGATTTTACAAAATTGAATTTGGGCGAGTAAAACCTCGAAATTGATCTCGACATAAAGAATAAATTATTTAACATCATGATTTGAGAGTACGTTGTAAAAATAGGGTTGAGACACGAGTTTATGAAGTTTCTATCTCTGTGCAACCCTCTAGGACGTGATTAATCCTGCTATAATAGTGCTGTCATGGCCGGGCAAATAGCCACCATGGTGGGGATAGACATAAATTTTAAGTTTGAAACGTCCCAAATTCATTTTTATTTCTCCCACTTCATCCTTGAGAGATCAGAAACAACCTAGGCTTATGTCTCTTCACTTTTCTACCTGTTTCATCGCTTAAGGTATGTTAATCATTTTTCTAATCTATAATTTAATTCCTAGACCTAAGATTCGAGGGAAAATTATTGGAGTGAAGGATTTAGACATGCAATTGATGGTGGACAAAAGCCCTAGTTGGGGGAGATGTTCATGAAAGTGGCAAAAGGTTAGGATATTTCTGTAACACAAGTAAATTAGGCCATTATTGTTAATTATATTTATTTTCTTGATTGTTTATAGATTAAGAACACACTAGAATTTTGAAAAAAGAGAAAGTTCCAATCCTATAGAGTTCAAGGCTTGAATTCAAGGTGCGTGATAATTTAATATTTTTATTTGTGTGATATATGCTTGTTAATTACTTTATAGTACTTTGTGCATGTATGTAAAAGATGGAATAATGACATAAAGTTAACTAATGATTGTCATGCATGATCTAATTGCATCCAATAAATCTATTACTTGAACTTGACAAGTTATGAATTATTCATTGTGATTGTGATTGTGTTTGTGGATCGAGTATCACGTTCTGACACATATTTGATCAAGTGTTGTCTATGTCGTCACATAACTTGTTTGGATGTGGGTCCCTTGAAAGGATCATGGTTGAATTTGTACTGAGATGTTGATTATGGAATTCATATATTGAGCACGATTATTGAACTTCTTGTCTTTAAGTATATGTATGATTTACTATGTTATAATTTCTTGAATATATCTTGCTTATTGGAGCAATGCGTGAGCCTACCAATTCATTATTGTTATATGTATAGATATTGCACTTGCTCTTGCTTTAATTGAGTAAAGAGAATCTTCAGATGGCTGCAAGCAGGCCTCAGTTAAGTGATTACTGATTTAAGGATTCAAAGGTAAGCTAGCATCTTTCGAGTTATCATAGATTCTTCCTTTATCTTGGTCCACTTGTTCCACAATAGATAATTACTTATTGAATATTTAGTTTTCGGATCGTACCCCACATATTAGACACTTAACTAGAGTTTTGGTGCAATGATTTTCAGTTTCTGGGGATAATTTTTATTTGATTAAATTTTTGCTCGAGTTTATGAGAAGTCAATTTTTTTTGCTTATTTAAACTTGTTGTTGTAACTTTAAATTGCCTAAATTGTACTAGTTGGATAAGAGTATCAATTCGCCCATTGGAGAATTAGTGTGGATGTCACTCATGACCCGTTCGAGATTGTGACAATTTGCTGCACACAGTAACAACACTTCAAAATTCAATTGGTATTTCTAGCTAGTCCATTAATTTTATACCCATCATATTGACTATTTATGGTATCAATTGTTGGGCTAAAGTCACTTATAGACACTTTTAAGATGGTGTGATATTGTTCATTATTGGTCAAATTCTCATGGTTCTCACACAATTAAAATCTAAAAGTATCCTAACATCCTTACATATAGCTTTTTTTTTGTGGCTATCAATGTGGTCTTTGTTTGTAACCGACACAATAAAGTGTATCTTACTAAGTGAACCTTGTATATGATCACTGGACTTTTAGCGATGATTTATTAATGAAGGAAAATGAATCCATTCGTTATAAATATACTTATAGCGACTAAATTTTTTTCGATCGTTATAAAATATATTTATAGTAATCAATTTTTTTCGATCGTTTATAAATATACTTATAGTAATCAATTCTTTTTTCGGTCGTTATAAATACAGTTATAGTGACCTAATCATTTTTTGGTTATTAAAGACAAATTTTAGTCCAACATTAACGAGGGGACAAATTTAATTGTTTTAAAAAGAATAACATCCCATTGTTTAAACATATTAGTTAATGTAAAAATATGTTTTAATTAATATTAGTATAAAGAGAGATCAAACCAAATCATGTTATAAGATAACAAGTGGCGTTTTGTTAATCATTCTGATAAAATCATCCTCCATTTTTTTTTATAGTTTTGCTTATTTCATAAAAAAAAAAAGTTTAATAAAAAGAAAAAATATTAATGTATTATTTTTCTAATAACTGTATCCATCATTCTAATTATGGTCAATTATATTAAATTTTGAAATATTATAAAAGTATTTAGTTACAATCTTTTTGGCACAATTTTTTTAACTTAAATATTTTTCTTGATATAGTTTCTATATATGTTTTTATTATGAGAGACAATTTATTTATCTTTACTTGACATTTTTAAAGATATAAGATGGAATAGGTCAAAACAAAAAATTGTAATGAAAAAAATTAAAAATAGAAGTAATAATATTAAATATATAATTATGAGTTTATGAGATTAATTTAAGTTAGAAAAGTTATATAAGTTTGGTCGTAATCCAGAGGATAGATGTTTCTCCACTTGCAAGTTACCTCAATCAATAGACTTAAGAATCAGTATTCGGTAATAATATGTCTTCTAATTAAAAAATATAAATTGCATCAAATTTTTTTCATTATTGGTTGTGAAACTAACAGGTGTATACAAAGAAAAATTATTCGTTTGAGTTAGAAAAGTATAACGTGATCTTTTACAAACAGAAAATTTAAAAAGCTTTACATGACATATAATCAACAACTAATTAATTAAGTAATCCTGATGTTTTTATTATTTAAAATTTAAGATGATATAATTGATTTGTATCTCATAATAATTTTAATGATATTAAATTATTTATATTAAGTGAATATTGTTAGTATAAAAAGTGAAACTAAAAGAAGTTGAGGGTCTTATACATGAAGCAGTGTACAAAAAGTCAACACTTTAAGGTGTAAAATACAAAACAAACAACTTTATGTCTAGAACTATAAAGCCTAACTTTTGGTTGTGAGAATAGAAAATTTTTTTATACTTTATTGTGATTAATCTTTGATTTTGTGAAAAAGAAAAAAAAGAAGATAATAGTTATTAGCAACTAATAATTTTACATGAAGTTTTTATACTTGTTTTTTGACAGATCATCCAGTTTGAAGAACTCATCCTCAGAGAAAGTGTAAAGAAGTATAAGCCACAGAAAAATTTGAAATACAGGAAGAATGCATTTCATATTTCAGAAATTGTTTAAAGATATTCTAGTTTTCTTTTATTAAGAGTTAAAAAATATAATATCATACAAATTTGTATGTCTATATTTCTATAACTTTATGCAATATCATTCTTTATAGTGAACTATGAAATTTATATGAATATAATCATTTTATATATTTTCATATGTGCATGTATTTGTATGTTTGTGTGTGAATATCCATATGCAGTTTGCACTTTTGTTGATTTGATTTGTGGTTATAATGATTTAAAGAGAATCTTAGAGTAACTGGTAAAGTTGTTGTCATGTGAGCAGAAGGTCACGGGTTCAAACCTTGATAACATCATCTGACAGAAATGCAAGGTAAGGCTACAGTATAACGACTGAATTTTTGTTATCGTTAAAGATTTTTTAACAACCGTATTTAATCTGATCGTTAACCTCTAATGATAACGACAAGATTTATACTTTTAGCGACCAAATTTTCCCTCGTTAAAGACCTATTTTCTTGCAGTTGATAGTTATTATTTCAAAAAGTATTTTTTAATTCTTTGTTCAAGAAAATTAGAATAAAGAAAATGAATTAATTGAGTGACTATATGGTAAATCGATCATATTTCTTTTCATATCAGACACAAAAAGAATGACTTTTTTTTTATAAAAAAGAATGACTTTTTTTTATAAAAAAAAAAGGCTCAAATATGTCATCGAACTTAAGGTTTATTTATGTCATTTGTTAAAAGTTTGGTTCACCTATGTCATTTTCGTTAGAGAAAAGATTCATCCATACCATTATGGATTAACTAAAAATCACATCCGATTTGCAAAACTATTGTGTCCACGTTGCGAACGATGATTCAGTGAAATCATCATCATCATCATTATTATTATTATTATTATTATTTTTAAAAAAAGTTAAATTTCAAAAAGTTATTTATTTATTTTGTTCAAAAAACAAATAATAAATGCACCCGAAATTTTCTCAAACAAATACAATTTTTTATTTCTTTTTTAATTGATATTACATATTCTTTTAATTTTCACTATTTTTCCTTTGATGATTCGATTTAAAATTTAATGTCAAATATTTTGTGTTTAAAGTCAATTACGTACAAATACCAAAAAGAAAGTGAATGAAATTGAATAAGACGTAACAAAATGGTAAACGTTAAAAATAAAGGGCACTTTTTAAAAAAATTTATTGTTATGATCTTTTTAAAAAAAAAAATTTTAAAAGATGAATTTATAATATGGGTACTTTACAAAAAATCAGATGAGTTTTCAAAATTTGACTGATTTTAGAAAAAAAAAATTAAAAATATTAATGAGTTGGCCTAATCATCATTCACCAAGAGGATAAATGATTTTGCAAAATCAAATGTGATTTTCAATTAATCCATAATGGCATGGGTGATTCTATTCTCAAACGAAAATTCATGATATATTAAGCTTTTTTAAAATATATAGAGAGAGACGGTTAAGAGTATAAAATCAGGGAGTTAGTATTTTCGTCAAACGTATTTATACTTTTAGAACATAGCTAGGTGATTTTTTTTATTAAGGGTGTTTTACAATTGATATGCATATATCAAAATATCTTTATTTAACCCATATATTCTAAAAAAAAATTCAACAAAGAATGTTCATCTAACCACCCTTACGTAATATAATTCCGCCCCAGTATAAAATATTCTATTGTTTACTAATTGTACTGTAGATCTTGTTTTGATTACGTATACTGGACGTCAAATTGAACTGACTAATTTGTGTTGAAATTGCCCATGATTTAAGTCAGGTGAGTTGATTTACTTTAAGATTTGTTTGGTGGAGTATAGTAAACAAAATGCATGCATGTGTTAGTTTGATATATTATTAGTAAGTATTTCATTTTATATGTTCTTTTAATATATGTTTCGTATTTAGGGATGATATTTTTAAAATGATAGTCTTTTAAAAATAATTTCTCTATCTCTATGAGTTGGTGATAAAGTTTACATACATTTTACCATCTCCAGACTCACTTGTGGGAATTTCGTTAAATATGTTGTTGTACTTTTTTAATATATGTATAACTAATGTAAGTATTAGTTATATGCTTTATGATACTGATACATGTATTATTAATACATGAAAATTCATGATATTAGTAATACAAAGAGCTTTAATGCATATAATAACATGATTAAAGATGTAATTGTCCCTCAATACCTTTTTCACATCCTTTTTAATTATCATATTTGTGGAGGGTATTTTTTATAACCAATTAGTATAATTTTAATTTTTATGTAATATATGTTATTTTAATGCATAATACATAAATATGTCTTTTAAGTTGACTTCAGCTAGTATCCGTGGCCTCCATCTTTGGGCGTGATGCACAAAGTAGACACTTAAACTTGTATAAAATTAATACAGTAGACACATGTGTTCTATGTGACATAATACATATAGGACACCACGTAATTCAAGACACAAAATTATCACGTAGGATGCAATGTATGATGAATATTTCTGTTTATTTAAATTTTAGATATTTTAAGTGTCTAACCGCGTGCACTGATAATAGTTGCCAATAATCAAATTAAATGTCATATCAAGTATTAAGCTTATTTTTAATATATCAAATCAAACATTACATAGAAATAATCTATACATAATTAATACATACATTATTAAAATACCATATCCAACACGGATTAAACCCAACTTGAGGATCTTTATTGGCTTCCTCATTATAGATCATGATACTGAAGCACCAAATACAGAAAATGTATTCCATATTTTCAAAGTTTATTTAATATTAGTTAATAAAAAAAAAATGTTCTCTACTGTAGCTTAAATTTTGATTTGATAAATATTTCTAACACTTTTTGTATTTCTTTTCCATATTATAAGGATGTGTTGCGTTGAATGTGTGATCATACAAGGAGAGATGCAATTAGAAGTGAGAATACTCAAAATCAGATGAAAGTAAAATTCTGTTAAGAACAAAATTAAAACAATTTGTACATATAAAAAGAAAAATGTTTGAATTTCTTTCTATATGTTTGTAAACTATGGTAAAACTAGTAAATCGAGCCCTACACTGCCACCCCGTCAATCTTATACTCCTCTCATTGAATCGTTGATTTTGATATTATTAGTTATTGGGCTAAAATAATTTATAGATACTTTTCAAACTGTGTGAGTTTAAGAAATTAACCCTTTTTGTTTTTTAGTATATCGGACCCAAAAATAAATAAAAATTGTCAGTTGTACAAAATATTCTAGATTTGTCACTGATAATGCTGTAGATCCTTTTTTTTTTTATTAAGTATGTTGGACGACAAATTGAGAATTTATTTACTATGTAACTTGATAATAATGATATAGATAATAAATGTAATATGAGTGGAAGTAAACGGAGATGCTGGTTGATTTAATAAGTCAGATGAGTTGGTTTATTTTAGTGTGATGAACTCATCTGTGGTTTGTTATTGGCCCCAGTATATCATATTTTAAACACTTAAGCATTTTTTCCCAATATTATGATGAGGGTGAACTATAGAAGCATTGACAAGGAGGAGGAGTTAGCTCAAGTGTAAGCATCTTTCCTCTTCAACTTTAAGATGATAGATTCTTGTCATTAAGAAAGTAAAAGGGGAAGCTTTCGGGATCTTAGTAATTCAGTTGGTTGACTATCTGAGCTCCCACCTTATTGGCGAGGGTTGAATTCCTCATATTGTAATCTCCCTCCCCATTTCCTCTTTCCCTATGCCCAATTAAAAAAAAGAGGGGGGGGGGGGGGGGGGGGGGTAGCTTACAGGAAGGAATCGAATTCCTAATAGGACGAAAAGAATAATAAACAATATAAAAC
>JAPFFP010084159.1:0-21895 GCA_026153255.1 Solanum medicagineum | reverse complement strand
AATCCGTCCGAGTTCACAGGGTCTGCATCCACTAGGGATCCTAAGAACTATGTGAAGGAGCTTCAGAAAGTGTTCCAAGTGATGCATGTGGCTGATGCTAACAGGGTTGAACTGGCTACTTACCAACTCAAGGGTGTGGCCATACTTTGGTTCGACCTATGAAAGAAGGGTAGGGGAGATGATGCCCTAGTGTTAAAGTGGCAATGTTTGAGAAAGCTTTCTTGGGGCACTTCTTCCCAAGAGAATGGAGAGAGGCCAAGGTAAGAGAGTTTTTAAACTTGAAATAGGGCTCTATAATTGTGCAAGAGTATGGGCTGAAGTTTACTCAACTATCGCTATATGCTCCGTACATGGTTGCTGATATGAGGGGGAGGATGGGAATGTATGTGGATGGGCTGAATAGAGGGCCAAAGAGAGATGAGAGTGGAGCAATGCTTGTGAGTGGTATGGATATTGGGAGACTGATGAGCATTTTTGCAACAAGCTGATAAAGAGAGACAACATGATAGAGAGGAGTTCAGAAGTAAGAAAGCAAAAATATCCAACCATGAGGTTGGTAAGAAGGGGAATGGCAATAGGTTTTAGACGGGGTCGGCACCATCATTTGCTAGTGCACTTGCGTCTAAAGTCAGCAATGATTAGAGGTCCTAGAATGTTGGAACCCGTGGTCTCAGTCACAAGCCAGTGTAGCTCAAGGTTTACTAGGTAAGCCAACATATGGTACGTGTGGTAAATTGCACTTGGGGAAATGCCGTGAGGGGAGTGATGTATGCTACAAGTGTGGCCAAGCGGATCATTACCATAAAGATTGTCCAAAGTGAGTTGACCGAGTTTAATCTACTGCACCAACCCCGCCAGCTAGAGGGAACCAGAGAGGTACTACATCAGGCGCAAGCGGATCCACAAACCGTTTGTATGCCATGGTTAGTCTCCATGATCAGGAGAACTCCCTAGATGTTGTGATGGGTATGATTCGAGTCTTTTCTCTTGATGTTATGTTTTGATGGATCCGAGTGCTATCTTTTGTAACTCCTTATATGGCCAGTAGATTTGACAGAACCCTTGAGAGTCTTCTTGAACCCTTTGATGTTTGTACTCCAGTGGGTGAGTCTATTCGAGCTGAGAGAGTCTATAGAGCTTGTGTAGTGTCCATCCATCATAAGGATACTATCATTGATTTGGTTGAGTTAGATATGACTGATTTTGATTTGATCCTTGGCATTGATTGGCTTCACCCTTGTTATGCCACCGTTAATTGTAGAGCCCGAACTGTTAAGTTCCAATTTCTAAATGAACCAATTCGAGAGTGGAAGGGTGATTCTATTACACCTAGAGGAAAGTTTATATCATATGTTAGAGCCAAAAAGCTTATTTCTAAATGTTGAATCTACCACCTTGTGAGAGTTAAATCTGATGATGTTGAGTCTCCTACTCTTGAGTCAGTTTCGATTGTGAATGAATTTCCTGAAGTGTTTCCTGAGGATCTGCACGGAGTCCCTCCTGATAGGGAGATTGACTTTGAGATTGATGTTCTTCCCGATGCCTAGCCTATCTCAATTCCACCTTATAGGATGGCCCTCGCTGAATTGAAAGAGTTGAAAGAACAATTGAAAGATCTATTGGAGAAGGGCTTCATAAGGCAGAGTGTTTCTCCTTGGGGTGCCCCTGTCCTATTCGTGCGAAAAAAAGATGGGTCTCTCAGAATGTGAATTGACTATAGGTAACTAAACAAGGTTACAATAAAGAATAAATATCCTGTCCCAAGGATAAATGATTTGTTCGACCAACTTCAGGGTGCTTCTTGTTTCTCAAAGATAGACCTCTGATCTGGTTACCATTAGTTGAAAGTGAGGGAATGTGACATTCCAAAGACAACCTTGAGGACTAGATATGACCATTTTGAGTTTTTGGTCATGTCCTTTGGATGCTCTTGCAACTTTCATGGACTTGATGAATAGGGTACTCAGACAATATCTTTATATGTTTGTGATTGTGTTCATCGATGACATTTTGATGTATCAAGAGATGAGGAGGAGCATGCAAATCACCTCAGAGTTGTCCTCCAAGCACTTAAGGACTATGAGTTTTATGCAACATTCTCGAAATGCGAGTTCTGGCTTAAGTCAGTGGCTTTCCTATGCCATGTTATCTCCGGTGATGGTATTTGAGTGGATGCTCAAAATATTGAAGCGGTTAAAAATTGGCCCAGACCGACCTCTCCGACTGACATAAGAAGTTTCTTGGGTCCACCGATTTGTTGAGGGATCTTCTTCCCTATCCGCACCATTGAATAAGTTAACTTAGAAAAGGTCAAGTTCTAGTGGTTTGATGAATGTGAGAAATGCTTCCAAGAGTTGAAAACTAGATTGACTATTGCACCAGTATTAACCTTGTCTGATGGGACAAAGGACTTTGTAATCTATTCTGAGACTTCGAGAGTTGGATTGGGATGTGTGCTGATGCAGAGAGGAAAAGTGATAGTATATGCTTCTAGATAACTTAAGATTCATGAGAGAAACTATCCAACCCATGATCTTGAGTTGGCAGGGGTGGTGTTTGCACTTAAAATGTAGCACCACTACTTGTATGGAGTGCATGTGGATATGTTTACCGACAACAAAAGCTTGCAGTATGTCTTCAGTCAGAAAGAACTCAACCAGCGACAGCAGAGATGGTTAGAGTTGCTCAAGGATTATGAAATGAGCATTCTCTATCATCCAGGTAAAGCTAACATTGTTGCTGACACTCTTAGCAGGTTGTCAATGGGTAGCACAACCCATGCTGAAGAAGGAAAGAAGGAATTAGCTAAAGAAGTGCATCGATTGGCTTGATTGGGAGTTTAACTTGAGGAGAATGATGAGTGAGGAATCAATGTTCAGAACGGGTCTGCTTCATCCTTAGTGGTATAGGTGAAAGAAAAACAAGACCAAAATCCTATCATATTCCAATTGAATGAGGCTGTCCACAAACAAAAAGTGATGGTCTTATCCAAAAGGGGGAGATGGAGTGTTGAGATACCAGAGTAGATTGTGCGTCCCAGATGTTAATGGTATTCGAGAAAAGATTATAACCAAAGCCCATAGCTCTAGACATTCCATTCATCCTTGCTCCACCAAGATGTACCACGACTTAAGAGAAGTCTATTGGTAGAGTGGAATGAAGAGGGATAATGTTGAGTTCGTTTCAAAGTGCTCGAATTGCCAGTAAGTGAAAGTTGAGCATCAAAGACCATGCAGATTGACTCAGAACTTTGAGATTCCTGAATGGAAGTGTGAGATGATCAATATGGACTTTATTACTGGTCTACCAAGGTCTCAAAAATAACATGATTCGATTTGGGTGATAGTGGATAGGATGACGAAATTGGCTTAATTCCTAGCAGTTAAGACAACTAACACTGCGGAGGAGTATGCCAAGTTGTACATCCAAGAGATTGTGAGGTTGCACGGAGTTCCCTTGTCCATCATCTTGGACAGAGGATCTAAATTCACCTCACAATTTTGGAGATCTTTACAGAAAAGATTGGGTACGAAAGTGAATTTGAGTACAACCTTTTCATCCACAGACAGATGGTCAGGCAGACATACCATTCAGACGTTAAAGGATATATTGAGAGCCTGTGTTCTTCATTTCAAAGGAAATTGGGATGATCACCTACCATTATTTGAGTTTGCATATAACAATAGTTATCATGCAAGCATTTAAATGGCTCTATAGGAAGCTTTATATGGGAGGAGGTGTAGGTCACCAATTGGATGGTTCGAAGTTAGAAAAGCTGAGTTGATAGGGCCTGATCTTTCCATCAATCAATGGAGAAGGTTAAGGTCATTAAAGAGAGGTTGAAGACTTCATAAAGTTACCAAAAATCCTACACCGATATTAGGAGGAGAGACTTGGAATTCAAGGTAAATAATTGGGTATATTTGAAAGTGTCACCTACGAAAGGTGTCATGAGATTTGGGAAGAAGGAAAAATTGAGTCCTCGCTACATTGGACTTTATTAGATTGTGAAGAGGATTGAGAAGGTTGCTTATGAGTTAGAGTTGCCTTCTGAGTTAGATGGTATTTACCCAGTGTTCCGCGTATCGATGTTGAAGAAGTGCTTGGGAGATCCTGCCTTGGTAATCACAGTTGAGAGTATTGGAGTGAAAGATAGCTTTTCCTACGAAGAGATCCCGGTCGAAATTCTTGATCATCAGATTCACAAGTTGAGGACCGAAGAGATGGCCTCAGTCAAAGTCCTATGTAGAAATCAATTTTTTGAGGAAGCCACATGGGAAGTTGAGGAAGAGATGAAAGCAAAGTATCCACACCTATTCATGCCAAATGATGAGAATGTTGAAGATAATTTCCTTACCCTTAACTAAATTGATTGTCTTTTTTTGAGTTGATTGCCTATTCTTGAGTCCAAATGGAGTTGATTGATGATTTAGGAAGAGTCGAGAGATTGATTGATAGATGTGAATGTTGAGATGAGTTTCGAGTCTATTCGTATGTTGATATCCACCTTTACTTATTATTCAAGGACGAATGATCCCAAAGGGGAGATGATGTAACACTTGATAAAATTATCAAAATATCCCTAGAGTAGAGACGTGCGCATAACACGTCTTTCCAAGCTTCATTTGCAAATTCGAGGCCAGATATGCAATCAACATAAAAAATTGAGTAGGAAAATGGTCTTGGACGATTTTTAGAGCAACTGGATCAAAAGATAATTTTTCAATCCAAAACGAAAAATAGTGTGAGTACGTGATAGAGGCACACCGTGCTTCTTTAGCGGACGTACACTTATTTTTTTTAAATTTTTTCGACGGAGATTGGAAAACTCATTCGGAAAATTTCTGAATAATATACATGTAGGCGTGACGGACCCGCTTCTCCGAGGTGAAACTTTTCTTTTAATTTTGTGAGGGGCATTATGGTCAATTCTCAACCCCTCCTAAACTTAAAGCACGATTAAAATAGGTTGTTTTGAGCGTAAAAAAGGGTCTAAAACCCCACTCCTAAGCCATTCTAAGCTATTGAAAGAGACTATAAGGCTTGAAAGAAGAGAAGGGGAGCATAATATTGAAGAATTCAAGGAGGATTTTTTGAGAGATTGATTGTCAAAGATTCATCCTAGGTATGTAAGACTAAACTAAAAACATTATATTGTTCTCTCATGTGCCCTATAGATGGTCTTAGAAGATAGTTGAAAGTTCTTTAGTCCATATACATCATTCTTGATTATTTTCTTGAAAATTATATTTATTACATGTATTTTCATATGTTAATGATCATCATAAACTTATCTTTCTTTAATTGAATATTTTCCTGAGATATTGCATAACCCTACATGATATTTTGAAAACATGCATGAATGAACTTAGGGTTTGAGTCTAGAGCCTTGATGTGAGAATGTCGATTGTGATTATGATGTGAGAAGGATGACGAATTGATAGAACTTGATAGTCCTATGAGTCTCTATAAATGAACTCTTACGATTTGTCTATTCGATTGTTTCCTAATGATTGTTCTAACTCTTGAGCTATTGGTTGAGATGTTGATTGATGAGATGATGAGAGTCTCTATGAGACTGATTGAAAGATGAGTGCCTCTACGAGGTTGATTGAGATAGTTTAATTGGGATGAATTATCTTAGGAGCATTGACTCTTGGGAGGAGTATCGAACACCAAAAAAGTAAGAGTTAATTCAACTCGAACTCGTCAAACTATATAGCTAAGCATAGGTGAGGATTAGGACCATCACATCATGTTATGTTGAGGTCCCCTCTAACTAGAAGTCCCTGAAACAATAGAGGACTTGTACATTATTGTCTTCATTTTGGACTTGTCCATTTCATTCTCTACGTGGAAAGTACAGAACGACTGTGGCAACATCAACATGATTCTTGTACAATCACTAGATCATAAGTGATTGTTGTCGGATAAGAGAAACTCCCAGAAAGTTGCCCACCTTGAGTACTCTGAGTCGAGATGAGATGAGATGAGATGAGTTGAGTTGAGTCTGATTTGATTGATTGTAGCACCTCTCATGTGCTTTGAAAATGTGCTATATCGTATGTCTTGAATATCTCAAAATTTGTGTATGATTTCGAAAATTTGACTTCACATTCTTGTTCAGGGGGCAAAATTGTATGGGAAACGGATAGCCCTCGATTTTTAGATAACCCGTAGCAAAAAATGATTTGCGCTACGAGGAGTAATTGCAATGTGCATACGCGCCCTGGGTGCGAATCAACACAAATTGGCCCTGTGCGTTTGGTTCGTGTCGCGCCTAGGGCGCGAACCAGTGTATTTTCCCACTGTTTTTCCAGGTTCATCCAAGGATATTTAGGTAATAATCCAATGCCCATTTAAACATGGAAACCTCTATGCTTAGCCATTTTTCAACTTCAAACTCTCAAGAGAACCTCTGAAGAACCCCAACCCATACTCCATTCAACCTTAAGAATCCTAAGAACAAGCTTTAGATTTCAAGAACCCAATCTAAGTCTCCAGTCTTCCACAACTTTTCCTTCAATAATTCCAAGTTTTAGGTATGTGGATCTTCATCCATGGGTCCTTTCAGCTATGGAGCCCAACCCTCTTCTTTTTATGAAAATTTTATGATTCCAAGCCGTATTTTTCATGGGTATCTTTTATTATGCATTATGAACATGAGTTATGATTGATTATTTCAAATATTGAGTTATTATGTATAAATTGCTCTTGAAAACTCATTCCATGAGTTGTCTTGAAACTATTGAAGCTATGCATGATATGAACTATGGAAACTATACCATATTGTGAACTTTGATGGATTTCATGACACCCAAAAATAAGGGTTTTACTACTATGTTGGTGGGTTGAATTGCATGAACTTAAAATGATTTAATCTCACTCTTCCATGTTTTATACTATCTAATTGCATGATTTTGAGTATGTGTCCATGTATCCATCATGTTTGATTAAACTACATGACACGGATTCTTAAGTTGATGATGAATTAAAGCATGATTTGCAAGTCAAGTGTTTTCATGATAATTATGGGCTACCAAGCATGTATTAAATGATGAAAGGTTTCATGATTTACAAGTGACAAGTTGAGCCTTATTCTATAATTCTACCCTATTGTCAGCAAATAATGTCTATTTTAGGGGTCAAGCATGATTAATATTTTACCCTCATATTCAAGCTAAGCTCATTGGTAGGGGTCAAACATGTTAATATCTCTACCCTCATGTGAAATGCAATACCTACAAGAAGGGGTCAAGTCAATGTATTGTTCTCTATCCTCTAGTATAAGGTATATGCCTATGCATGGGTCAAGTATGTGAATGAGCTACTCATGGTATGTCATCATGTCTTTTACAAGTTATTCATGTTATGATTGAAACTATGATTATTTTAAGTATTCTATGGGATTAGACTTAGCACCAATTGTCAAGACCCATGCCTAGGGCCTAGAAGTGAGACGACGAATGGGAACCCGAATGAACCCAAACAAGCCTCTTAGCATATCAATTACACATCGTTGGTTGCGGAAGTAAAGTAAACAATAACAAGAGATAATAAAAAAGGGAAAGCAGGACTAAGGGAAGTCTTTGATATCATAAAAGCATAAAAAGTCAAGCTTATAGCATAATAACATCATAATATCAAACATCTAATTTAGAATGGAGCAGGGGCCAAGATACTTTCCGAGATCACCCTCATAATGTTAAATGTTCAATAAAAGAAGTCTTAATATAGCAAGAAAGTAGATAGTGACCTCAAACTTGAGGACTCACCAAAGCTTGTCTTTGAAGAATCTCACTAGCCTTGTGGAGGATGATCAAGAGGAGCTCCGGTCCCTACATGGTGATATCATGTAGGCAAAAGTATGCGTTAGTACGTTTGAATGTACTCAGTATGTAGGATGCAATGCAATAAGACATAAGCCAATATAGTCAAAATGCATAGTAATAGGCAATAGATAAATATAATCTCAATATGGCATGCATGATTGATGCTTGAAGTAAAACATATTTATAAATCATCTAAGTTGCATAGAACATGATACATGTGTGGGAAGAGATCTCAACCGACAAAGAATAAGACCAAGTGAGCTACAACATGGAATCCCGATGATTACCCCTCATCTGTAAAGAGGTGGTCTACTTGCCAAGGTAAGCCATACTTCACCTTATAGGAACATGACCAATTTCGTATGAAGTAACTCTCCTTACGGGAACATGACCCATTTAGGAAAGAATTTCATTAAGAAGTGCACTAAATGGGTCCACTAGTAAAGCAAGGGTAAAGTATACTCCTATGTTGGCACATAGTTTGAGGAAAGGAATATGAACCCATGAAGATGGTCCATGCCACATCAAATCCATCGTTGCTAAGCCTAATCACATAGAATAGTTGAAATAATCACACTTTAGCAATTTGTAAGAAACATGGAAGCATGACATGAGTAACTCCAAAATGTCTTTGACCTGTAATGGTGAGCCTAACTTTAAAACGTAGGAATAGATCATCATCAAACATTACCCTTGCATTAACATCAAAGGCCCACAAGAGGTAAAATCTTTGAAAAAGGGTTTAATTTGACATTTATAGCATCATAGAAATGTTCATGAATTCAATAAATTTTGAAATTCCAACATCCTCATGAAGTCACTTGACTCATAAATCATGCAATAGATCATCAATAACTTGAAAATCCTTGTCAAGACACTTTATCAAACACTTGGTGGGTGTGTGATATTTGTTCAAAATCATGCAAATCAAGAGTGAAATCATGTGGAAAAACTCAATGTATATCAAGACACCAACATATTGTAAGACCCTTATATAAGATACCTTGAAATCCATCATCAAATATCATAATAGATCATAGTTTCGTAGCTCAAAACATTCTCAATAGACAAAACCAACTCATAATATAAGCTTGAGATAGATAGACATGCATATTTAGTAAACATTCATAAAACCCCAACATGTTTCATGCTTATAATTCGAAAAGATACCCATAGATAATACAACTTGAAAACATGCAATTTTCATAAAATAGGAAGATTGGGCTCCATGGGTGAAAGGACCCAATGGATGAAACCCACATACCTCAAACTTGGGTTTTTTGATGTAGACTTGAAGGACTCTTGAAGCTTGAATGGAGTTTTTAAGATCCCGAATTAAGCTTGCGACACTTGAATTTTGATGGGAATCTTGATAAAATGGTTGAGAGGTTTTAGAGAGGGTTTTTGAGTGATATGGAGTTGAAAAATGGCTAAATATCAGATATTTCACATGTAAATAGGTATAGGTACATGACCCCAATGCCTTAGGACAAAACAGAAAAATTAAGAAAGTGCTAACACTGATCTGCGATGGGTCCACGTCACAAAACCATTGCGCACCCTTACTGTCCCGAAAAAACTTTGTGAAAATTATTTTTCGCTACAGGTCCTCTAAAATCGGGGTTATACTCATTTTCCATCTAATTTTCCCCCTGATCAAGAATATGAGGTCATAATTTTGATATCATGTACGAATTTTGAGCTATATGAAAATTATGATTATGGGTATTTTCGAAGCACATTTCGGGGCATTTCAATATCTCCCCCTTGGGAACATTCATCCCCGAATTTCAATGAAACTTACATAAGAGGAGTAATCATGGGGATTTTAGCCTGGCATGAATGAAACAAATGCATTTAAACATCATTTTCAAAAAAAAATCTCAACATGAATGTCAAAAATCACCTTAAACTTGTCAACATGAACATGAATGCATGCAAAATGACATAAAGGCTGAAACTCAAGACTTGAAATCATACGGGGGACTTAAATTAGAACCTTTTGCTTGAGTAGAGTGGAAGAGATATAGGTATCACTTTTTCATGTCTACCTTGGCTTCCCATATGGCACTTTCAACTTCTTGGTTCCTCCAAAGGACCTTGACGGAAGATATGTCCTTATTTCTTATTCTCTTCACTTGTCTATACAAAATCTCTACCGAGACCTCCTCATAAGTCAAATTATCTCCAAAAATACCCACAACATCAAAGGGCACTATGGCACTTGGGTTCCCACACACTTTCTCAACATAGACACATGGAAGACCGGATGAACCATGTCCATCTCCATAGGCAACTCCAACTCATATGCAACCTCACTCTCCTCAAAACTTTATAAGGATCCACAAAACTTGGGCTTTATTTCCCCTTCTTGTCAATCCGGACCACACCCTTCATGGGTGAGACTTTCAAATAGACCCAATCACTAACATTTAACTCAAGATCTCTTCTCCTCACATCAGAATAGGACTTTTGTCTACTTTAGGTTGTTTTCAATCTCTCCCCAATCAACTTCACCTTCTCAAAGGCTTCCATGACCAAATCCGAACCTAGCAAAGCCATTTCCCCCACTACAAACCACCCAACGAGGGACCTACAACGCCTACCATAAAGAGCTTCAAAGGGAGTCATACCAATGCTTTAGTGGTAGCTATTGTTGTAGAAAAATTCAATGAGTGGAAGATGTTCATCCCAACTACCCTTAAACTCCAAAACACAAGCTCTAAGCATATCCTCAAGAGTTTGGATAGTCCTCTTGGCTTGACCATTCATTTGAGGGTGAAAGGTCATGTTAAGCTTAACCTTAGTACCAAGACTTCTTTGGAAGGACCTCCAAAAGTGAGAAGTGAATTGAGCACTACGATCCGAAATGATTGACAAGGGCACCCCATGCAATCTAACCAACTCATATATATACAACTTAGCATAATCTTCAGGACCATAAGTAGTTTTGACCAGTAGGAAGTGAGCCGACTTTGTCATTCTATCCACAACAACCGAAATAAAGTCAAAACGTTTCGTTGTCTTAAGCAACCCAACCACAAAATCCATGTTGATATATTCCCACTTCCAAGTAGGAATTTCTATATCTTGGGCTAGGCCACTCGACCTTTGATGTTTGTCTTTCATTTGTTGGCAATTGTAACATCCGAATATGAACTTAACAATGTCCTTCTTCATACCACCCCACCAATACACTTCCCTCAAGCCTCTATACATCTTTGTAGAACCAGGGTGAATGGAGTGGGATGAATTATGAGCCTCCTTTAAGATCAATTCTTTCAAATCATCTACATTTGGCACACACAATCTACCTTGGTACCTAAGGGCACCATCTCCCATTTGGGAGAAAACCTCCACTTTACCATTTTTAACCAAGGCCTTCAACTCTAGCAAGGAGGGGTCAAGATCTTGTTTTGCCTTTACCTCCTCAATCAAAGAAGACTTAGAACCATTAACAACCAATACACCATTATCAACCTCATCCAACCTAACCCCCAATCTAGCCAACCGATGAACCTCTATAGCCACCTCTTAGCTACCATCATCAACATGAGCTAGGCTACTCATATCCACCCTACTTAGAGCATCATCCACAATATTAGCTTTGCCGGGGTGATAATGCACACTCATATTATAATCTTTAAGGAGATCTAACCACCTTCTTTGTCTCAAGTTAAGATCTTTTTGGGTGAACACATATTGGAGACTCTTGTGGTCGGAAAAAACATCAACATGAACCCCATATAAGTAGTGACGCCAAATTTTCAAAGCAAATACCACAGCCGCCAATTCAAGATCTTGTGTGGGATAATTCTTCTCATGCACCTTAACTTGTCTAGAGACATATGCTATCACCTTAGCACTTTGCATCAAAACGCAAGCCAAACCAATTGTTGAGGCATCACAATACACCACAAATCCTTCCAACCCTTCTGGTAGAGCCAAGATAGGAGCAAAGACAAGCTTATCTTTCAAAGTTTGGAAATTCTTTTCACACTCATCAGTCCACACAAATTTCGCCTTCTTTTGAGTCAATTTAGTCATAGTAGAAGCAATAGAGGAGAAACCATTTACAAACCTCCGTCAATAACTCTCCAAACCCAAGAAACTTTTAATGTCCGATGGAGTCAAAGGTCTAGGACAATTTTTACTCAGCTCCGTCTTCTTAGGATCCACCTTAATGCCATCACTCAACACCACATGCCCTAGAAAAGCAACCTCTTTCAACTAAAACTCACATTTCTCATATTTTGCATACAACCTCTCCTCCCTCAAGATTTGTAACACCACCCTCAAGTGATCATTATGCTCCTCATCACTATGGGAATAACTCTAGATATCATCAATAAAAACCACCACTAACAAGTCAAGGTAGGGTTTGAAGATCCTATTCATGAGATCCGTAAATATAACCGGTGCATTAATCAACCCAAAGGACATAACCACAAACTCAAAGTGCCCATACCTAGTCCAGAAAGCTGTCTTGGGAATGTCACACTCCCTTACTTTCACTTGGTGATACCCCGGCCGAAGATCAATCTTAGAAAAGTGACTAGCCCCTTGAAGTTGATCAAAAGGGTCATTAATCCTTGGTAGAGGGTACTTGTTCTTTATGGTGACTCCATTGAGTTACTGGTAATCAATGCATATCCTAAGAGAACTATACTTCTTCTTCACAAACAACACTAGTGCACCCAAGGTGATTTACTAGGCCTTATAAAACCCTTCTCCAACAAATTCCTGAATTGCTCCTTCAACTCTACTGGGGCCATACGGTAAGGGGAATAAAAATGGGTTGAGTATCGGGAAGAAGGTTTATACCAAAATCTATTTCCCTTTTGGGAGGAACACCAGAAAGCTCATCGAGAAAGACATTAAGAAACCTATTAACCATCAGAACCTACTCAATAGGAAGGACTTTGGACTCAACATCTTTAACCCTCACAAGATGATAGAGACAACCCTTAGAAATCAACTTTCGAGCTTTAAGACAAGAAATGAATCTACCCTTGACCATCACATCATGAGTTTCCCACTCAAGGACGGGCTCATTAGGGAATTGGAGTTTAACCCTATGGATTTTATAATCAATAGAAGCATAATATGCATGCAACCAATCCATCCCAAGAATGACATCAAAATCCACCATGTCTAGTTCAACAAAATCACAAGGCAAGATTTTATGCAAAATGAACACGGGACAATTTCTATAGATTCTTTTAGCGACAATGGACTCACCAACAGGGGTAGAAACTTCATAAGGTTTACACAACAATTCAGCACTAACATGAAGCTTTTTGGAAAGAAAAGGAGTAATAAAAGAAAGAGTGGCACCACATACACATTAAAATAAAAAACATTTAACATATTGGTAATAATATCGGGCACCTCATCAACTCCTTATCTCCCTTGAATAGCGTAAAGTCGATTTTTCCTTGGAGCACCTCCTTGATGACCTGCTCTCCCTCTTTGGCCCTCATTAACACCATGGCCTTAAGGAAAACCATCTTTACCTTTGGGTTGAGCACGAGGACAATCAATAACTTTGTAACCCAATTCACCATAACCAAAGCAAGCATAAGCGTTCTTCAAACATGGGGCACCATGGCCTTTCCCACAGTTTTGGCACCTAGGATTTGTCACCCCCTCATTACCACCTTGGAATCTTTTGTTAGGCATCCTATCATTGGCAAAACTCTTGTTGGAAGCATTGGATGACCCTTGGACTTGGAACTTGTGGCCTTGAGTAAACCGGCCACCCTTAGCGCCTTGGAACCTACCTTCAAATCGATCCCTCTTAGACTCACTAATCCTTCTCTTTCTAAGCTTCTCTCCCTCTAGTTGTTCGGTAGATGTCATAAGGTGGAAACAATCCATGTCACTTACTAGCATGGTGGTATGACACTCCTCATTAACCAAGTCGGACACACTCGACACAAATTTGTTCATCCTTGATTTAGGCTCGGCAACCAATTGTGGGTATACTTGGCGAGTTGGTTGAACTTGAGGGAATACTCCATGAAACTCATAGAACCTTGCTTAAGGTTTATAAACTCCATCATCTTTGCCTCCCTTAGCTCAATAGGAAAGAACCAGTCGAGAAATGCAGCTTTGAGCTCTTCCCAAGGGATATCATCACCATTCCCCTTCTCTATCTTTCATTGGGTGAACCAAATTTGAGCCACTCCTTTGAGTTGGTAGGCCGCCAACTTTGAATTAACCCCCATAACAAGCAATACCTTATACATCTCATTGATGAATTCTTGGGTATCCTCATCCACCGAACCCATGGAACTCCGGTGGATTCATCCTAGTAAAAGCCCTCATCTTTAAGGCCAGAGTAGGAGCATGAGGGGCTTGGACCCCTTGGTTGATTTGGTTGGTCATAGCATGAGCCAACATTGCAATAGCATCTCAAAATTCTTCTTGGCCTACTCCTCCTACTAGAGGAGCGGGAGGAGCCGGTTGCGCCTCGGGTGCACGGGCTCTTCTTCCTCTTGGAATCGGCATTATCTAAAATAGCAAAGAACATTCATTAGGGAAAAGCCTTACTTTAACTTCTATAGCACGACATAGATCATGAAGAACATAAACATTTCCTAAAATACCTCATAGCCTCTTACTCATAGTTGTGGCATGCTTCACAACCATGAACAAGAATCTAATCGACGTGGTGTGTTGGATTTCGAGGTCCATTAACAAACTAGTGCTCTAATACCAAGTTTGTCACGACTCAAGCCTAGGTCCTAGACGTGACACGACGAGTAGGAACCTAAACAAGCCTCATAGCATATCAATTCATCGCGGAAGGAAAGTAAACAACAACAAGAGATAATAAAAAAGTGAAAGCGGGACTAAGGGTAGTCTTTGATATCATAAAAGCATAAATAGTCAAGCTTATAATGTAATAACATCATAATATCCAACATACACCTCTAGCTTGGAATGGAGTGGGGCCAAGACACTTTCCGTGCTCACCCTCATAATGTCAAGTGTTCAACACAAGAAGTCTTAAAATAACAAGAAAGTAGATAGTGTCCTTGAACTTGAGGACTCACCAAAGCTTGTCTTTGAAGAATCTCACTAGCCTTGTGGAGGATGATCAAAAGGAGCTCTAGTTCCTACATGGTGATATCATGTAGGCAAAAATATGCGTTAGTACATTCGAATGTACTAAGTATGTAGGATGCAATGCAACAAGACATAAGCCAATATAGTCAAAATGCATAGGAACAGGCAATAGATAAGCATAATCTCAATATGGCATGCATGATCGATGCTTGAAGTAAAACATATTTATAAATCATTCAAGTAGCATAGAACATGATACGTGTATGAGAAGAGACCTCAATCGACAAAGATTAAGACCAAATAATCTATAACTTGGAATCCCGATGATTATCCCTCATCAGTAAAGAGGTAGTCTACTTGCCAAGGTAAATAATACTTCACCTTATGGGGATATGACCCATTTCATATGAAGTAACCCTCCTTACGGGAACATGGCCCATTTTGGAAAGGATTTCATTAAGAAGTTCACTAAAATGATCCACTAGTAAAGCAAGGGTAAAGTATACTCCTATGTTTTCACATAGTTTGAGGAAAGGAATATGAACCCACGAAGATAGTCCATGCCACGTCCAATCCATCAGTGCTAAGCGTAATTCCGCAGAATAATTAAAATAATCACACTTTAGCAATTTGTAAAAAGCATGGAAACATGACATGAGTAGCTCCAAAACATCTTTGACTTCTAATGGTGAGCCTACCTTTAAAACATAGGAATAGATCATCATCAAACATTACCCTTGCATTCACATCAAAGGCGCACAAAAGGTAAAGTCTTTGAAAAAGGGTTTAGTTTGACATTTACAACATCATAGATATGTTCATTAATTCAATACATTTGAAAGCCCAAAATCATCATGAAGTCACTTGACTCATAAATCTTACAATAGATCAGTAATAACTTGAAAATCTTTGTCAAGACATTTTATCAAACACTTGGTGGGTGTGTGATGTTTGTTCAAAATAATACAATTCAAGAGTGAAATCATGTGACAAAACTCAACGCAAATCAACCCACCAACATATTGTAAAATCATCATGTAAGATACCTTGAAATCTATCATCAAATCTCATAATAGATCATAGTTTCAAAGCTCAAAACATACATAGTCTCAATAGACAAAACCAACTCATAGTATAAGCTTGAGATAGATAGACATGCATATTTAATCAACATTTCATAAAACCCCAACATATTTCATGCTTATAATTCATAATAAAAGATACCCATAGATAATACAACTTGAAAACATGCAATTTTCATAAAATAGGAAGATTGGGCTCCATGTGTGAAAGGACCCAATGGGTGAAACCCACATACCTCAAACTTGGGTTTTCTTGTTGTAGACTTGAAGGAGTCTTGAAGCTTGAATAGAGTTCTTGAGATCCGGAATTAAGCTTGAGATACTTGAATCTGGATGGGAATCTTGATAATATGGTCGAGAGGTGTTAGAGAGGGTTTTTGAGTGACATGGAGTTGAAAAATGGCTAAGTATAGGATTTTCACGTGTAAATGGAAATGGGGACATGGCCCTAATTCCTTAGTCCATAACAAGAAAATTAAGAAAGTGCTAACACTGATCCACGATGTGTCCGCATTGCGGAACCATCGCGCACCTTTACTGTCCTGAAAAATTTTGCGAACATCATTTTTCGTTATGGGTCCTTTATAATTGGGGTTACACTCATTTTTCACTCAATCTTTCCCCTGATCAAGAATATGAAGTCAGATTTTCGATATCACACACGAATTTTGAGATATATGAAAATTATGACTATGGGCATTTTTGAAGCATATTTTTGGGGCGTTTCACCGATTGAGGCTTAAGGTGGGGGTTGGACTCAAGGTGTCCTTATATAAAGTCTTAGTCTCTAAACTATGTGCCCATAGAATTATGTTATTTCCCTAAAAGGGCTTACTAGTGGATCCATCTAGGTCAAGTTACCCACAAAGTGGGGTCAAGTATGGTTTACCTTGGCAAGTAGACCACACTTTCTCCGGTGGGGTGTCGTGCATCAGGATTCCAAGTAGTAGCTTGCTTGGTCTTATATATTGTTTAAGGTCTCCTCCCACATATATATGTCATTTTATGGAAGTTGATGGTTTACATGCATGTTTAATTACAAGCATAAATCATACATGCCATATTGAGATTATATCCATTGTTTATGATTATGCATCTTGATTATCTTGGCTTATCTCCTTGTTGCATTGCACCCTACAAACTTAGTACATTCCAAGTACTAACACATACTCTATGGCTATATGATATCGCCATGTAGGGACCGGAGCTCCTATTGATCATCCTCCTCCACTGTCTAGTTTATTTGCTTGAAAAAGCTTTTGGTGAGTTCTCAACTCCAAGGACAATATCTACTTTACATTCATGCTTGTTAAGACTTGTTTAATACTTTTGGATACTTATTATTTGAAGGTGAGCCCTGGAAGTGTCTTGGCCCCTACTCTATTCTATGTAGATGCGTCGTTGGATATTACTGTTTTCGATATTTGAGCTTGACTCTTCTTATGATTATGTTGGTATGAAAGACTTCCCTTAGCCCCGCTTTCCTTTCTATTATTATCACATTTAATCTTGCTTATATTGCTTCCATAACCAAGGATGTGTATATGATATGCTAAGAGGCTTGTTTGGGTTCTCTCAGGGTTTCACATTCGCCGTGTCATAACTAGGCCGTAGGCTTGGGTCGTTGATGTGCTATCAAAATACAACACATTTGGTGGCTGAAACAAGGGATTTTGTGAGTTCTTAAAGCGACTTTTTAGTGTTTTGATGTGTTTTTGTATTAATCTTTCAGAAAAGTTAGGTTGGCATGATTTTGAAGAAAAGTTGCAGATTTTGCTGAAACATAGGCCATACGAGCCAACCTACGAGTCGTAGGTCATGCTACGAGTTGTAGGTTGTGGCGTAGCAAGAATCAGAGACAAAAAATTAGAAATCTGCCAAGTAAAGGTCACCCCTATGAGCCCAGCCTACGAGTCATAATACATACTATGACTCGTATAGATGGACTCATAGTAAGAATAAGAGAGCCAAAATGTTGGACTAAAAACTGAAGACCAAGACTACGAGACAAACATACGAGTCATAGCATAAGCAAAGACTCATACCTATGGGTCGTAGCAGTTCGATCCAAGATGCCAAGAACCTGAATGAGACCCCGACTATGACTTGTAGGTCAACCTGCGAGTCGTAACTGCGAGACTTATCAGGGTAAATTCTAGGGTTATTTTGTAAACACTATATATAACTTAAGTTAGGGTTTTGAAGAAGAGTTCAACTTGTAGACATTTCACAATTACACTTCGGAACTTTTCTTAGGTTTTTAGGGTGGTTTATTATTCTCTTTTGAAAAATAACCCATTCTGGGAATTGCAAATCTTGTGCTATCACTTTAGAAAGCTATAAAGCTTGTAGGTTTGGAACTTAGGTGTCTTCAACTTTCGTTGTTGTTGGTAAAATTCTCAACTATAATGTTTAATTACATGTTTGTATGTTTTTCCTTATCCATGAGTAGCTAAGCACCCACAACTTAGGGTTGTGGGAACCATGGATATTTGCTTGAGATGAGCTAGGTTGTTAGCATTTCTATGCTTGGGGTTTTACATGTATTATCTCTTTCCCTTCATTTTTATTGTTGTTTGGTGATTGCCAACATCAAAGCCCGCCTACTATCATGATCCCGACCAAGGTAGTGACCAATAGGAAAAGGGAAGTAGATGACAGAATTTGGTTGATGTGTTCCTATCTAATCGACCAAACCTGACTAAGGGGAGGTTGATTGGGACTATTGGTAATGGGTAGTTGGCATGCCATGGTGGCCGACCAAGCGCCATGGTAAAATTTGACCTTCACCTTCATAAGAGGTCTGGAAGAACCTAAGTTACCGTCCTGCATGCGACTCACCAATTATAGTTATGTATCTAGGGTAATCAAGTCGACAAACCAGGGGAACACAATTCCCAAGTTGTCCCCAAAATTGATTATTTTCTCGCGTTTTAATTAGTGTTTATTTTATTTTATTTGTGAATCACAAACACCCCCTCCCCCCTATTTGGAGATTGTAGTCATAAATACTAGAGATAATTAGTAGTGAAGTCTTGTAGTCAAAGCCCTACATTCCCTGTGGATTCGACCCTAACCTCGGTTAGGTTAATTACTGATAGTGACCGCTTTCTTATTGGAGCGTGACCATTGCATCAGTCGTGACATTGATGAGGTCTGATCGGTTGATAAGTCACTTGTCTACTCTTTAGTCTTGCTTTAGATAGGCATTTGATATGTTGATTTATTATTATTCTTGAGTTGATTGATGTTTCATGTTATTCTACCTGTTTCAGTTTCGTTTAGCTATTTTACATACCTTACATTGCACGTACCGATGCCACTCAGCACTACATCATTTTACGATGCAGATACAGGGACTAGAGATCATCAACATGCGCATCGTTGAGGGTCTGAGACATTTAGCTGATCCTGCTTTAGAGTTAGATATGCTTAGCTTTATTTTGATTGAGGTAGTCATGGGTCTGTCATTGGCTCCACTTGATATGATAGTGATAGAGGCTTCATACACTAAAGTAGAATATTGATTGTTAAGATTGTGAGCTAGCTCCTTCTACCAGCCTTTCATGTATATTATTATCTTGAGATTAGATAGAATGTGCCATTTACATTCTTTATGTCTTCTGCTGATTAGTAGAGTTTATTTTGATTGAATGATTGTATGAGGCCAAGTGCTTTGCTTGGGGACTATAACTAGTCTCTGAATGTCGGCCACGTCTTGGGTATCCTCCTGGGGTGTGACATTGCTACTACTCTCCCCCTTCCCCCTCCCGCTTCCGCTCCCCCCGAACATCCATCAACATCTAGTAGGCCTAAAATGGAACGTGTAAGAAAATCTGTTGTTTGACAATTTTTAACACAAAGTGAATATAAAACAAAAGTTATATATAATAAATGCAAACATGTTCTAAATCATAAAACTTCGGGAGGGGGGGTGGGGTGGGAAGGGTCATTTAAAAAATCATTTGATACATTGTTGTAAATTAGAATTTTTGCATGGTCAAGCTATCGCGGATGCGAAAATATATCGAACTCCCTATCCTAAACAATCTGTAGGAGTAGGAGATTCAAATATGATTCAGTCACAATTAAACTCTACTAATGTTTCTGGTCCTAGTACATATCGCCCTTTAATAAACGACGAGACCAAGAAGAACTTGCAAAAATGATTGTTGTTACTGGTTTGCCTTATAGTTCTGCAGAAAATCCGTGCTTTATTTACTATATTCAAATTGTTTATAACCCATCGTTTAATGGTTTAATAAGAAATACAATTAAAAAAATAATTTTTGATTATCAAGCATGACATGTACAATATCTTCGTTGTTTATTTGCTTATAATACTTGTAGAATAGCAGTTACTTCCGATATGGGCCGTAATGTAACCGATAATGATTATTTAACAATTACTGGAATTGTATTGATGAAAATTGGGTTTTACAAAAAAGAATTTTCGGTTATAAAAGTTGTGAATTATGTAAAATCGATTCTTGTATTGTACAAACTATTCTTGATGTTTTACAATTTTGTGGTCTTTTTAGTAAAATAGTTAGTGTAACTTTAGATAATTCTTCTAGCCATAAATGTGATGTTGATTATTTAAAATATGTTCTTACTCCTGTTTATGAAGATGATTTTCATATTAAATGTGTTGCACATATTTATAATTTAATTGTTAGAGACGATGTTTCATTATTTGGAAATGGTTGTAATAAAGTTGAAATTGCATGCCATTCTATTTTTAAATGTTAGGTAAAGGCTAGACATAAATGATGAGTCGTAGAAATACGACTCTTTTAATGCTCTAAACAAAGGATTTTTGCGTATTCTCAAGCAAATTTGTTGTTTTAATTTTTGTTTTTGTTGCTTATCAGGAAAAAGACTAAGACATGGAAGAAATGAGAGTACGAAAGAAAAAGGATGAAAAAGAGTACAAAGAGAAGCAAAAATGGAACCAAGTGTGGGCAGGCGGGGCCCTACACGGCTCGTGTTCTTCCACACGGACCGTAAGGCCTCATACTTGGCTGATGACAGTGGCTATTTGGCGAAGGCAAGTCCTACGGTGTGTCACGAACTGTGGGACGTCAAACGGGTCGTCATGAAGCTCGTCAAAGTGACGTGAAGGGGTAGTCAATCGAAAGTTGAAAGATTTTGGCCAAGTGGCATAAGACGGCACATCTCACGGGACGTTGGGAGTATGACGGTCTGTCCCAAGTCCCGTTTAGGTGACGTGAAGGTGATACTGTCGAAAAACAAGCAAAATAGTCTAAGTTAATCCAGACGGAGAGTTACACAGATCGTGTGACCAATCACGGTCCGCGATGTGACAGCGTGTGAGAAGACGAGCAAGAAAATGGTTAACGCGTGGCAAACGGTCCGTGAAACGGACTGTTTAAGCTCATACGACCCATCTACTGGTGCATGGAGAGGCTGCTGGCAAGGAAATGAAGTGCAACCACACGGACCGTTTGATGATCCTTTTACCTTCACACGGACCATTTGGTGACCCGTGTCCATATGCCGACAGATTTTTCCTATTTTAATTAGGATTAGGTTTTCTTTATATATAAATAGTTATTTTATTTCATTTTTACTGAGTATTCTACGACTAGAGTTAGAAAACACTGAAAAATATTATTTTCTTAGAGACTTCACAAGATTTTGGAATTTTGCTTATCGAATTCAAGGTTGTAACTTGTGGATTTCTTGATTCTTCAATAATAAGACATTTATTATGAATTCCTTGTATCATTGCGAGTTTTCTTCCTTAAATATGATAGGCTAAACCAACAACTAGGATTGTGGGAACCATGATAAATCAATAAGATAGGCAAATATGGGGTAAATCTCGGGATTAATTTGCATATATATCATAGTAATCTTCATTATAATTTCTTCCTTGATGAG
>JAPFFP010084149.1:0-21896 GCA_026153255.1 Solanum medicagineum | reverse complement strand
TTGGGAAATTCAGGGTAGATGTGTCTAGGTGCCCCTACCGGGCACTGGTCACGTCCCTAGGTCGGGATGTGACAGTTGAGTTGCTCTTTGATCAGGTTTAGAGGATCAAGTAAATGGCTAAATGTTATAACTCTCTCCTTCACCCACTACAAAGTCTAATCAGTTCAACAACAAATTTCATTTTTACTCCAACGTCTGGATCCAATTGTCATCTTCTTTCTTTAAGCTGGATTTCTAACTCAGTGAACTCTTTCCTCTTTGCCACTAATGAAGGATGACCAGTGATCAGAGATACCAAAGTTTGTTCATGAAAGGAGGCTGGATTCTCTAGAATTCTTTTAAGCAAGTCCTTCTGCAATTCTGTGGATTTTAAGTATATAACAGTATCCAATATACCTGGAAGACTTAAATTTTTTACATTTTCACATTTATGGACTAGTGGTGAAATGTTTTCCCTAAGCTTTTCCAATGATCGGGCATTTTTGTCAATGGAACTTTTAAGAGAAGCCCATTTTTGCTCCAAACCTGCAACAAACTTTGTACTAACTATGCTGAGAGTGTTGTATAACTCTTTGATGTTAGGAGTTCCTGATTAAAGTATGTGTTTCTCTATTTCAACCTTTTTCAAAGCTTTCCACACAAGGTTGTGCTCATTCCGAGCAGTGTGGCCTTCTTCAAGAACCAGAAGACTAGGAATTTTAGAAGTATTTCTCTAGTCTCCTTGGCATAACCATCTCCATCTTCTCCTGTCAGAATCCTGAACAAGTCATAGCTGACTCCCAAAACACTCTTACTTTTCGCCCAGGATTTCATCTTCACCATGCGTATGAGATGTGGATGATTTATTTCGGCACGAGATAGACAGTTAAAGACACCAACAGTACTTTCATCTTCTTTTAAAGTGAACTCTTTGTTGTTCAAGTTGTGGAAGGGAATGTCCACCCCCCATTTCTCGAACTCGGCTTCTAGTCAGGTAGCAAACTAGATGGAGCTATGATTACTGGCCGACACTTCGGAAACAACTTCAGAAAAGACTAAAGAAATACTATGGTGAGTCAGATTTTTCCCGTGCCAGGTGGGTGTGAGATAATACACCCTCCCTTACTGTGAGATAGAGGCTTTCTCAGCCTCTCCAGAGTTATATCTCCAGCAATACTGTTCCACATGAACTCACACATTGATGAGGAAACATTTTCGCTTAAGCACTTTGGGGAACTAAATCCCATAGAGTTCCTTCTCCACAAATAGGAGAGTCTTGGGCTGCAGAAGAATCAAAAAATCTGAAGCCGTTAACATTCAAAAGTGATGACGACTCTCCAAAATATTTTCTTTGATACCTCCCTCGAGTTCTCCGAGCCTGCACATGATAGAAGTCTATGAATTTAAGAGTGAACCAGAGATAAATTGGAGAGCAAGCGTTCATAAAATCAAATGTATGTTGCAGAAGAAAATAAAGAATTTAGCAAAAGTTACTATAGAACAGGTCTTGTAAATTGAGTTCCAGATTAAAAAGGAAAAGTGCTTGATGAGATAAAAATAAATACTTACAAAAGCAGGGAAGATGTACTTGCTCTCCAAATGGACATATGAACAAACTGAACAGATGAGTCCAATTTGTTCATCTAGAACTAGATAATGGTTTCCCATCTGACAGCCACTTATTTGTCCACTCTGCATTAGCAAATCAGATGAATTTGTAAAGCCAATGTTTGATTCTAAGACACACATGTCCATTTCAACAAAAAGATTTTCAATTTCCTTTTTCCTTTCTTCTTTTTCTAGGGGAAGAGGCTCCTCGTCTTCAAACCGAAATATTAAAGGAAGTGTTTCCTTGACAGGAACCTGTTCCTTCTCTTCAAGAGGAGTGACTTTATTATAATCATCAAAATTTTTATTAGAATCAACAGAAAACTTGAGAAACTCAAACTCTTTAAGAATTTTCCTTTTACTCTTTCGAAGAACATCCTTTTGAACCGCAACAATTTTCACCTCTTTTTTAGATGAGGATTTTGACTCTTTATCTTCAGCCTTCTTATCCTCACTAAGAAGAATTGGGCTACTACAATTTTTTTTATTTAAATTTGTTTGGTCTTGGAAGGTGACCGTAGGCGAAGAAGATATGCTCGGCGTTTGTTGTGCTTTTTACCCTCAACAACAAACTGAGGTACTACCCCTTTATTCGACTCCTTATTTCCTTCTCCATTCTCTTTAGGACATCTCAGGTCATCATGTTCTTTTTCCTTATCATTAAAAAATCACATCTTATATCATCAATTGAAGTGTTGGATTCTGACTCAGAATTTGAAGTCCTATCAGTAAACTCTTTACATTTGTCCACTGTCCTACACATGTTTGAGGTAGAAGAAACAACATCATCTGTTGCATTCAATAAAGGAGCAACCTCCTTCCCAATAACAACATCAGGATCACTCTTCTCCTCGGACGAACCATCGTCATCAGATATTTTATCAACGGAAGGCCGATTCATGAAAGACTCACAAATTCCTGGATTAGACTTCCTCCTCCCATTGTCTTTCACATTTCTCTTGTCACCTCCAGAAAGCTCCACCAATTTTTTTTCCTTCCACAACTAACATTTGTAGAACTATCATTTTGACTCAACCTAGTTCTCTTCTCAATCAACTTGAGCATATAATTTGAAGATTGTTTAAAGAGTCTAGTCCATCTCTTCAAAACAGAGCCATCTCGTGAATCCAGCTGAAATCAAAATACACAATTTTTGTTATCAATTAAAATGCACAAGCATAAATCTATCTAAATGACTGAACCTTCTTGTTACAAACACTAACCTAATCAAAGAACTTTTTTCTTCTGGAATTGTAAAATAAGAGTATTAGAGTTTGAAGTAATTCAATGTATAGAGACACTTATAAAGAAATAAAAAGAATAAAAGAAACGTGACTTAGATCTCTTTTTTGTTTGTATGAGAGAAAAACGAGAAAAGAGGAAAAACAAAACATTTGTGTGCATTTTGTGACATATTAGAATCTTTCTTTGGCTTCAAATGACTAGGATGATGTAAAGATTAGACCTTACAATTGTGTCACATGAATTTTGAGAGTAAACAGGCGTGTTCGCTCCAGCAAAGGCTTCTTTGGAAAAAACAAACAAAAAAAACACGTTTGTTGTGTTCCTCTTTGTTTTAATTAATGTAATAACTTTTTTCAAATTATGGGATCCATTTAGCTATGTCCTTTAGATCCAAATTCTTATTTAACCATAGCTTTATTTAAGACTAGGCATAAAATACCAAAAAATTAAATTATCGAATTGAACCAAAATATTCAATAATTCGATATTCGATAATTCTCTTATTCAGTATTTGGTATTTGATAATTCGGTATTTGATATTCGATATTCAGTATTCAGTATTGAAGAATTTAATCAACAAACACATAGTTTGCAAGACCATTGAATTTATTTCACTAGTTAGAAAGTGCAATTGCATACAAAGACGAACTACACTGTATAAAGACGCAGTCTATAAATTGTGCTTTGCAAAGACGAACTACACTATATAAAGGCATAGTCTATATGAATTGTAACTTTTTACATAAGTGTTCCAATGCTTTTTGGAGAAGAAATCTATGCACGATCTTCTATAGATTTTTTCTAAAATAAAAGGAAGAAGGAGCAAAAGAAGAAAGTATCGTTCCTTTTTTCTAATTTTGTAGGATAAAAGATATGTTGTTTCTTTTTAGCATAAACCTTTTATAATCGTTAAGGGACACAACTTTTTAAATAGTAGTTATGTCTCTTCTCCTTTATTAGTAAATAAATAAATATAACAATTATATATTTTTTGTATATTAATATGGATATGGGTTGAACCACATGGATGAACCAATCCAATTTTCTTCTTCTCCCACTCACACATAGTGGGTCAACTCTCATTCCTATTCTGTAACTCTCATACATTACGACTAGACCGTCAGTGCATACTTTGAGAGCTTCATTGCAATACATCTATTAGGGATGTATAACATCTTAATCAATAAAACTTAGAGTAGATAATCGTATGCAGTACCCTAGATCATTTATCACATTCATATATCTCATTATCTTTTTTTCTTACTTTTGAGTTCATCATTATGTACTTGTCTTGTAGATAAATATAAAGGATGTTAATGAACACAATTAATGTAATAACATCCAATAATCTCCTCATCTCATGAATCTCTTGATCTCAACGTGATATGTTTTTCTAGAAATGTTCTGCTAGACCGAATTAGACATGTTCTCTTGACAATAAACTAAAATAGCAATTGTAATAACCTCGAAGGTCATTTTTTACTTTCTCGATAAACTTACCATCTTACCTTTCCTGAGAGCTGCTTTGAGTAATTTTTGATTGAGTCTAAAAGTTAGATTTTGAAAACTTTATAAAAAGTTAGAGTTTTACTAAAGAAAGAGTTTTAAAAGGTTTAAAGTTAGGAAATTTTGAGTCTTGTGGTTGTCTTGAGTTTCAAATATCAGAATGCAATCTTGTCATTTCCATCAGCTTCGCAAAGGCAAAATCTAGTCTAGAGAAGCTTATAGAATGCAATCTTGTCGTTTCCATCAGCTTCGAAAGGCAAAATCTAGTCTAGAGAAGCTTACAGAACTGAATTTGGAGTTAAAACGGAGATTTTAGACCCAAAGTTGCATATTCAGTTGATTTTGGATCATAGTTTGACTTAGGTCAACATTCAGAGTTCGAAAGCTTAAATTGAAATTTTGACAGTTCTAGTGTTTTCGAAGGGTGAAACAAACACTAGAAATAGTCTCGTTATAATTTTTAAAGTTTTCAAGCACAGTTTGGGCATTTGAGTCCCTAACAAGTTTTTGATAAACTTTTTGGGTTCTAAGTCGAGGAGACCTCAGAACCGTATTCTGATGGATCCATTGAATCTAGAATGTCATTTCTGGTAGGGTTCCATATTAAAATTATGTCCATGAGGTCTCGAATGAATCCTTAGGGTCCTTTCTATGAATTTTGAGCTGTGTGCATGTAACACCCTGCGAAATTATCAAATTACCTCTAGAATGGAATCGTGTGCATAACACATTTTTCCAAGTTCTAATGGGAAATTTGAGACCAAATTTGTGATCAGCACAAAAAATTAAGTGGGAAAATGACCTTGACCTGATTTTAGAGCAACCAGTCAAAAAATAAATTTTGTAATTAATTGAAAAACATTGTCAGTCTGCGCCCGAGGCACGACGCGGACTGACACATGTTTTTCTTAATTTTTTTCAGAGAAGTTTTGGAAGAAATTACACTGGTCCACGCCCTAAGCCCGTCGCGGGCCTTTGTAATTTTCGAGGTGAATTTTTTTTTAATTCGGGAAGGGCACTTTGGTCATTTCCCAACCTATCCTAAGTCCCAAAAATGTGTTTAAGGTCGTTTATATCAAATTAAGGGTTTAAAACCCATTTTTCTCTACTTTCTAAGCGAGGGTTCTTGAGAGGGAAAGAAGAGAAAGCTAGAAGTCTTAAGTTGGGGTCGAAGTTCTTGCAAGAACTTGCATTGTTCTTCATCCCAAGTATGTAAGACTAACTAAAACATGGAATTGTTCTTCCGTGTGTCCGTTTGATTGAAGTAAGTTGATAGTTGAATGCAACGAATTTTATATGTGAAATTCTTAAGTATTCTATTGAAAATTATACCTATCTTACATATTTTCTTAAGTTGATGATCATCACAAACTTGATATACTACTTAAATGATTTGTTTGAATTATTATATAAAACTTTACATGATTATTTTGTTAAAGATTACAAGAATGAACTAGGGAGATGATGTCTAGAGCCTTGATCGTGTAAATGTGCTTGTTATTGTGGTTTGGGTCCCGAGTGAAATGTGTTGATGATGATGTTGATGAGATTGATATCCTTAAAGACTTAAAGAGGTTGAACTTAATCTTAAAATAATGATCCTAATTTATTGAGTTGATAGATGACGAGATGAGTTGATATTCCTTGTCCAAAAGAGACTAGATGATGAGAAATCTTGATGTTTGATGTTTATGAGCATGTTGAGTCCTAGGAGGAGTATTGAGCACCGAAATGAGTAAGAGTGAGTCCCACTCATACTCATTAACTAAGTGGCCAGCGTAGAAGAGGATTGAGCCGTGAAAACAGATGTTTTCTTAGTCCCAAAAGAGGACTTGATAGAGTTATGGATCCATGGATAGATACGTCCTTTACCCCAGCAAGGTATTGGATGGATGTGGCAACGACATCACTTCGTTGTATCATCACCAACTCATAGGTGATGGTTGTCGATTAGAGAAACTCCTAGATAGGTTTCATCTTGATAGTACTCTAATGTTGATGTGATGGCATGAGTCTTGATTGATGTTGATGTGATACTGTCTACTCCTTATCCTGAGCTGAGATGAGTACCTAATGAATTGATGTCTTTCCATGTTATTCTACCTATATTGTTTACTTTTAACCTATTTTATATACCGTACATTCCACGTACTGACACCATTTGGTTTTGCGTTGTTTCGTGATACAAATTCAGTAGACAGAGATGTAACGACCCATCTTGAAATGAATTATCCCACATCGGTAAAACACAGGAGAGATGTTGGGTATATAAGTAAAGGACCGGTCTATATACTATGAGGCGCCTTTTGGGGTGAGCCCAAAGGGACAAATCCGTGATGGGCTAGGCCCAAGAGCGGACAATACTTCACAGTGTTGGGACAGGTCATTACAGGTGGTATCAGAGCACTGGGTTGTTAATAGTCCTCGGAATTCAACACACCGCGTCGATTAGAGTCTTCTTCATGGTTTTAAAGTGCACCACAACTATGAGTGAGAGGCTATGAGGTGTTTTAGGAAATGTTTCCCTTCTTCATGATCTATGTCATGCTTTAGAAGTAAGGGAAGGCTTTTTCCTCTACAAATGTTCTTTGCTATTCTAGATCATGCCGATTCCAAGAGGAAGAAGAGCCCGTACATCCGAGGAGCAACCGGCTCCTCCCGCTCCTTAAGAGGGGGAGTGGCCCATGATGAGTTTCGAGATACTATCACTATGTTGACCCATGCCATGACGAACCAAATCAACCAAGGGGCCCAAGCCCCTCATGCTCCAACTCCGGCCTCAAGGGTGAAGTATTTTACTAGGATGAACCTATCGGAGTTCCATGGATCCAAGGTGGATTAGGACACCCAAGAATTCATTGATGAGGTGTATAAGGTGTTGTCCATTATGGGGGTTAATTCGGAGGAAAAAGCAGAGTTGGCGGCCTACCAACTCAAAGGGGTGGCTCAAATATGGTTCACTCAATGGAAGATGGAGAGGGGGAATGGTGATGTTGTCCCTTGGGAAGAATTCAAAGCAGCATTTCTCAACCGGTTCTGTCCTATTAAGCTAATGGAGGCGAAGATGATGGAATTTATGAATCTAAAGCAAGGGTCTATGAGTGTGAGAGAGTATGCCCTTAAGTTCACCCAACTCTCCAAGTATGCCCCATAATTGGTTGCCGAGCCAAGGTCAAGGATACAAAAATTTGTGTCAGGTGTATCCGACTTGGTGAATGAGGAGTGTCGAACCACCATGTTAGTGGGTGATATGGACTTGTCCCGCCTTATGACATATGCCGAACAATTGGAGGGGAAAAGCTTAGAAAGAGAAGCATTGGTGAGTCCAAGAGGGCTCGATTTGAAGGTGGGCTCCAAGGTTCTAAGGGTGACCGGTTTCCTCAAGGCCATAAGTTTCAAGGCCAAGGGCCATCCAATGCTTCCCAAGGTGGTAATGATAGAGTGCCTAATCAAATATCCCAAGGTGGTAATAGAAGAATGGTAAAGCCTAGATGTCCAACGAGTGAAAAGAATCATAGTGGTCCTTGTTTGAGAAATTCAAATGCTTGCTTTGGTTGTGGTGAAGTTGGCCACAAGGTTATTGATTGTCCTCATGCTCAAACCAAAGGTGGAAATGGTCGTCCATAAGGCTAAGGTGCAAATACAGGTCAAAGGGGTAGAAGAGGCCAATAAGGGAGCACACCAAGGCAAAATAGATTCTATGCTCTTTAAGGGAGACAAGGGATGAATAAGGTGCTCGATGTCGTCATAGGTATGTTAAAGGTTCTTTATTTTGATGTGTATCCATTGATAGACCTGGGTGCTACTCTTTCTTTTATTACTCCTTTTGTTGCCAAAAAGCTCCATGTCATCCCCGAATTGTTGTGTAAACCTTATGAAGTGTCTACCTCCGTTGGTGAGTCCATTGTTGCAAAAAGAGTCTATAAAAATTGTCCCATGTTCATTTTGCATAAAATCTTGCCTTGTGATTTTGTTGAATTAGATTTTGATATCATTCTTGGGATGGATTGGTTGAATGCATATTATGCTTTTATTGATTGTAGGACTCGTAGAGTTAAATTCCAATTCCTAATTAACCCATCCTTGAGTGGGCAAGTTGTGATGTGGTGGTCAAGGGTAGATTCATTTCTTGTCTTAAAGCCCAAAAGTTGATTTTTAAAGGGTGTCTCTATCATCTTGTGAGTGTTAGGGATATGGAGTCCAAAGTCCTTTTCATTGAGTCGGTTTCGGTGGTTAATGAATGTCTTGACGTCTTTCCTGATGAACTTCCCAGTATTCCTCCCGAAAGGAAAATAGACTTTGGTATAGACCTCCTTTCCGACACTCAACCCATTTCTATTCTCCCTTACCGTATGGCCTCGACGGAGTTGAAGGAGCAATTAAGGGATTTGTTGGAAAAAGATTTTATAAGGCCTAGTAAATCACCTTGGGGTGCACCAGTGTTATTTGTAAAGAAGAATAATGTTTCTCTTAGAATGTGCATTGATTGTCGCCAACTTAATAGAGTCACCATAAAAGAACAAGTACCCTCTACCAAGGATTGATGACCTTTTTGATCAACTTCAAGGGGCTAGTCACTTCTCTAAGATTGATCTTCGGTCCAGGTATCACCCAGTGAAAGTGAGGGAGTGTGACATTCCCAAGACGGCTTTTCGGACTAGGTATGGGCACTTTGAGTTTGTGGTTATGCCTTTTGTGTTGACTACTGCACCGACTATATTCATGGATCTTATGAATAGGGTCTTTAAACCCTACCTTGACTTGTTTGTGGTGATTTTTATTGATGATATCTTAATTTACTCCCATGGTGAGGAGGAGCATGTGGATCACTTGAGGGTGGTGTTACAAATCTTGAGAGAGGAGAGGTTGTATGATAAATATGAGAAGTGTGAGTTTTGGTTGAAAGAGGTTGCTTTTCTAGGTCATGTGGTTTCGGGTGATGGCATTGAGCTGGATCCTAAGAAGACAAAAGTGATTAGAAATTGGCCTAAACCTTTGACTCCATCAGAGATTAGAAGTTTCTTGGGTTTGGCGGGTGATGCGAGGCCAAAAATACATATTTTTAGTCATTATTTATCTCATATTTAATACTTTATTTATCCTTTTTAGCATAAGTTTTATGGATTATGCTAAATTGTGTATTTTATTTGTAGGATTAAATTGGCACAAAAATGAAGAGATTTGGAGCTCAAATGAATTAAAAAGGAAAGATTACAAAAGAAAAATCAAGCGAACAACTTAATAGATTAAATTGAATATAATAATATATATTATTATATACGTACAGTGCTTGAAAAAATTGCAATTCAATTGCAATTTCAAAGGAAGCTGCCACATGGCAGCAAATAAGTGGCAGTATCAATTGTTGAGGCAGCGTATGACACGTGAAGACTCAATTTCCTTCTGAATTTGAGTTTTCCTGGACTTAATTATTTTATTTGAAATTTATTCTTACACCTATAAATATTACGTAAAATTAGGTTTTACATAACTTTTGACCTGGAGAGAAATAAGAGCCGCCGTCGAGGTCAGAGGATTTTATTTTCATCTTTTCTTCTCCTTCAATAATTGTTTTTACATTTACCTTTGAATGATTTTGTTGTAATTTCTTCATATCTATGTGGAGGTAAACTTCTCGTTCTAAGATTATGGTAGCTAATAAGATGATTATTTAGCCATTATTAATTTGAAATACTTGTTTATTATATTAGTTGTTCTTATATTTATTTTATCTATACTTCAGAGTCTGGGTAACTAAGGGGTAAGTTAGTTGTTCATTCTAGATTCGAGAGATGCTGGAATGAATAGAGCACAGCAATATAAAGAGCTTGTTTAGAAAACTAGATTGATTCGTGTAAGGGAGACCCATGACAACTACCTTTACACCTTGCCTAGTTCATAATGTAGGAAGATAACGTTAAAGCACTTTTATTGATATATCTATCCCCACTCAATGATGTAGTTCGACAATCAATAACGATAGGACGACAGAGGCGTGCAATCCTATTTAGGTAATTTTAATCGTGTGAATCAACAACTGGATAATCAAATAATTTGATGAAATAATGCTAAACATGATTATTAGCTAAACCATAATCTTATATCGATTCATTCATTGATTCTGTAAAAATGTTTTTCATCTTGGTTAATTGTTCACTTCTTAAATAAATAATTAGAAATAATATAACTTAGTAAATAATTAATTGACAAGTCCTTTGGGTTCGACATTCGGCTTCTGAAAAGAGCCACTATATTACTTGGGTTGACCATGTACACTTACGTGTACTAGGGGAGCAGCAACGGGTTACTACTAGAGGTTTGTTAATGACTTCTCTTCTATTGTTTCTCCTATGACTAAGTTGACACAAAAGAAGGCAAAATTTGTGTGGACTGATGAGTGTGAAAAGAGTTTCCAAACTTTGAAACATAAGCTTGTCTCTGCTCCTATCTGGGCTCTACCGGAAGGGTTGGAAGGGTTTGTGGTATATTGTGATACCTCAAGAATTGGTTTGGGGTGTGTTTTGATGCAAAGTGGTAAGTTAATAATGTATGCCTCTAGGCAACTTAAGATGCATGAGAAGAATTATCCCACCCATGATCTTGAATTGAAGACCGTAGTATTTGCTTTGAAAATTTGGTGTCACTACTTGTATGGGGTTCATGTTGATGTGTTCACTGATCATAATACCCTCCAATATGTGCTCACCTAAAAAGATCTTAAATTGAGACAAAGAAGGTGGATAGAGCTTCTTAAAGATTATAATATGAGTGTGCATTATCACCCTAGCAAAGCTAATGTTGTGGTCGATGTTTTAAGTAGGGTCTCTATGGGTAGTGTAGCTCATGTTGATGATGGTGGCAAAGAAGTGGCTAGAGAGTTCAACGGTTGGCTATATTGGGGGGTTAGGCTGGATGAGGTTGACAATGGTGGTGTAGTGGTTATTCATGGTTCTAAATCATCCTTGATTTAAGAGGTAAAGGCAAAACAAGATCTTGACGCTGCCTTGCTAGAGTTGAAGGCTTTGGTGAGAGATGGTAAAGTGGATGTTTTCTCCCTAGGAAAAGATGGTGCCCTTATGCACCAAGGTAGATTGTATGTGCCAAATGTGGTTGATTTGAAAGAATTACTCTTGAAGGCGGTCCATAATTCATCCTATTCCATTCACCCCAGTTCTACAAAGATGTATAGAGACTTGAGAGAAGTGTATTGGTGGGGTGATATGAAGAGAGACACTGCTAAGTTCATCTCCGGATGTCACAATTGCCTACAAGTGAAATGTGAACATCAAAAGCCGGGTGGTCTAGCCCAAGATATAGAGATTCCAACTTGGAAGTCGGAAGGAATCAATATGGATTTTGTGGTTGGGTTGCCTAAGACTAGAAAATATTTTGATTCTATTTAGGTTGTTGTGGATAGAATGACAAAGTCAGCTCACTTCCTACCGGTCAAGACTACTTACAATGCCAAAGATTATGTCAAATTGTACATTCCTGAGTTGTTAGATTGCATGGGGTTCCCTTGTCTATCATTTTGGATCGTGGTACTCAATTCACTTCTCACGTTTCGAGGTTTTTCCAAAGAGATCTTGATACCAAGGTTAAGCTTAGGACAACCTTCCACCCTCAAATGGATATCCAAGCCGAGAGGACTATCCAAACTCTTGAGGACATGCTAAGAGCTTGTGTTTTGGAGTTTAAAGGTAGTTGGGATGAACATCTTCCACTCATTGAATTTACTTACAACAATAGCTACCACTCAAGCATTGGTATGGCTCCTTTTGAAGATCTCTATGATAGGCATTGTAAGTCCCCGGTTGGATGGTTTGAGGTGGGGGAGATGGATTTTTTAGGTCCGCATTTGGTCATGGAAGCCTTGGAGAAGGTGAGGTTGATTAGGGAGAGATTGAGAACAACCCATTGTAGGCAAAAGTCCTACTCCTATGTGAGGAAAAAGATTTTGAGTTTAAGGTTAGTGATTGGGTTTATTTGAAAGTCTCACCTATGAAGGGTGTGGTTCGATTTGGCAAGAAGGGGAAGTTAAGATTGAGGTTTGTCGGTCCTTATAGAGTTTCGAGGAGGCTTGGTAAGGTTTCATATGAGTTGGAGTTGCCTTTGGAGATGGACATGGTTCATCTGGTCTTCCATGTGTCCATATTGAGAAAGTGTGTGGGTGACCCTAATGCTATAGTGCCTTTGGATCTTGTGGGTGTTGTAGAAGATAATTTGACTTATGAGAAGGTTCCAGTAGTAATTTTGGATAGACAAGTGAAGAGGTTGAGAAACAAGGATGTAGCTTCCGTCAGGTTCTTTGGAGAAACCAACAAGTTGAAAGTGCCACATGGGAAGCCGAGGCGGACATGAAAAAACGATATTCATATCTCTTCTACTCTACTCAAGCCTAAGGTACTAATTTAAGTCCCCTATATAATTTCAAGCGTTAAGTTTCAGCCTTTATGTAATTTTGCATACATTCATGTTTATGTTGACAAGCTTATGGTGATTTTGACATTCATGTTAAGATTTTTGAAAATAATGTTTAAATCCATTTGTTGCATTCATGTCAAGCTGAAATCTTCATGATTACTTCTCTTATGTACATTTCTTTGACATTCGGAGACAAATGTTCCTAAGGGGGAGATATTGAAATGTCCAAAAAATGTGCTTCGAAAATGTCCATAATCATAATTTCTATATATCTCAAAATCTATGTGTGATATCAAAAATCTGACTACATATTCTTGATCAAGGAGCAAAATTGAGTGGTAAATGGGTATAACCCCGATTTTAGAAGACCCGTAGCAAAAATTGATTTTCGCAAAATTTTCAGGGACAGAAGCTATCCGCGATGGCTTCGCGACGCGGATCTGTCGCGGGGCAGTGTTGTCACTTTCTTATTTTTCCTATTTCGGCCTAAGGCATTGGGGTCTTGGCCCCATGTCCATTTATGCATAAAAACACCTATACTTAGCCATTTTTCAACTTTATATCGCTCAAGACACTCTCAAAACCCTCTCTAACACTTAACCAAATATTCCACCCAAATTCTAGTGTCTCAAGCTTGATTCCAGATCTCAAGAACTTCATTCAAGCTTCAAGTTCTCATCCAAACCTACATCAAGGAAATTGCATGTTTCCATGGTGCCCAATCTTCCTATCTTATGAAAATTGCATGTTTTCAAGTTGTATTATCTATGAGTATCTTTTTATTATGGAATTTAAGCATATAATATGTTGGGGCTTTATGAAATGTTGATCAATATACATGTCTATCTATCTCAAGCTTATACTATGAGTTGGTTTTGTCAATTGAGATTATGTATGTTTTGAGCTATGAAACTATAATCTATTATGAGATTTGATGATGGATTTCAAGGTATCGCACATGAGGGTTTTGCATTATGTTGGTGGGTTGATTTGAATTGAGTTTTTCCACATGATTTCACTCTTGAATTGAATGATTTTGAACAAGCATTACACACCACCAAGTGTTTGATAAAATGTCAAGTCAAGAATTCTCAAGATAATTACATGTTTCATAAGTCAAGTGACTCCATGATGAATATGGGTTATCAAGTATGCATGAATTCATGAAATTATCTATGCTTATGCAAGTATGAAGTTAAGCCCTATTTACAAGATTTTACCTCTTGTGAGCCTTTTGATGTTAATACAAGGCTAATATTTGATGATGATCTATTCTCTTATTTCAAGTTAGGCACAGGTCAAGTATGTCTAAGAGCTACTTATGTCATGATTCCATGTTTATTTCAAGCTATTAAAGTATGATTATTATAAGTATTTTGTGGAGTTAGACTTAGCACCGATTGATGAAGGGTTAGATCTCTTTCCTTGAACTATGTTAGGATTATGTGATACCATTACTATACTAGTGGATCCATTTAGTGCACTTCCTCTTGAAATTCTTCCCGAAATGGGACGGGCTCCCATAAGGCGAATTTTCTCATGAAATCCTTTTCAAAATGGGATGGGCTCCCGTAAAGAAGGTTACTTCTCCGAAATGGGATAGGATTCCGTAAGGTGAAGTATGGTTTACCTTGGCAAGTTGACCACCTATTTACCGATGAGGGGTAATCATCAGGATTCCAAGTTGTAGATCGCTTGGTCTTATTCTTTGTCGATTGAGGTCTCTTCCCATACATGCATTATGTTCTATGCAAGTTGAATGATTACAAGCATATTTTACTTCAAAAATGGATCATGCATGCCATATTGAGATTGTGCTTATCTATTGCCTATTATTATGCATTTTGGCTATATTGACTTATGTCTTGTTGCATTGCATCCTACATACTTAGTACATTCAAACGTACTAATGCACACTTTATGCCTACATGATATCACCATGTAGGGGCCGGAGCTCCTCTTAATCACCCTCCACGTGGCTATTGAGATTCTACGAAGATAAGCTTTAGTGAGTCCTCAAGTTCGAGGACACTATCTACTTTCTCTTACTTTCTCTAAGACTTCTTATGTTGAACTTTTGACATAATGAGAGTGAGCCCAGAAAGTGTCTTGGCCCCCGCTCCGTTCTAAGTTTAGAGGTGTTGTTGGAATATTATGATGTATTTATGTTATGAGCTTGACTCTCTATGTTTTTATGATATCAAAGACTTCCCTTAATCCCGCTTCCCTTTTTATGTTATCTTTTTTTCTTGTTTACTTTGCTTCTGCGACCAAGGATGTGTGATTGATATGCTAAGAAGCTTGTTTAGGTCCCTTCGGGTTCCCACTCACATGTCACGTCTAGGCCCTAAGCTTGGGTCGTGACAAACTTGGTATCAGAGCTGACTCTCGACTAGAATGGTGGTGGGGCAAATATCAGCGAGGACGCTGATTCCCTATGGGGGGTAAGTGCAGGGACGGTGATACGTAACGCCTAGCTCACATAGGCAAATCCCACATCGAAAAAGAAAGGGAGAGTCCTCGGCTATTTAAGTAATTGATTGATCTATAACTGTGAGACATTTTTTGGGGTGAGCCCAAAGGGACAAATTCATGATGGGCTAGGCCCAAGAGTGGAAAATACTTCACAATATTGGGCCAGGTTGTTACAAGTTGTATCAGAGCCACTCTTATGTCAGCCTTGTTGATGCGGGTCAGAGTTCAACTGAGTTTAGGCAAATTCCAGTGAGGCGAGGCAAAACTCAATGCTGAGTCTATGAAAATCCCATGCAGTGGGGCAAACCTCAGTGAGGACTCTGAGTCCATAGAGGGGGTGTATGTAACAACCTATCTTGAGATGAGATGTTCCACATCGGTAAAACACAGGAGAGATGCTGGGTATATAAGTAAAGAACTAGTCTGTATACTATGAGACACCTTTGGGGTGAGCCTAAAGAGACAAATCCGTGATGGGCTAGGCCCAAGAGCAGACAATACTTCATAATGTTTGGCCAGGTCGTTACATGGTCATTATATAACAACCCATCTTGAGATGAGATGTCCCACATCGGCAAAACACAAGAGAGATATTGGGTATATAAGTAAAAGACTGGTCTATATACTATGAGGTACCTTTTGAGGTGAGCCAAAGGAACAAATCTGTGATAGGCTAGCCAAAAAGCAGACAATACTTCATAGTGTTGTGCCAGGTCGTTACAGGTAGTATCAGAGCCACTCCTGTGTCAACCTTGTCGATGTGGGGCTAGAGTTCAATTAAGTTTAGGCGAATCTTGGTGAGGTGGGGCAAACCTCAGTGCTGAGTCTAGGCAAATCCCATGCGGTGGGGCAAACCTTAGTGAGGACGCTGAGTCCATAGAGGGGTTGTATGTAACAACCCATCTTGAGATGAGATGTCCCACATCAACAAAACATAGATGCTGGGTTTATAAGTAAAGGACTGGTCTATATACTGTGAGACACATTTTGGGGTGAGCCTAAAGGGACAACTTCGTGATGGGCTAGGACCAAGAGAAAATAATACTTCCCAATGTTAGGCCAGGTCGTTACAAGAGGACTTCAGCAGACGATTCGTTAAGATTCAGAGACTTCTAGCTTCAAAGACTTGGTGAGTCCTCCTCTGCATTCGTAGGATACTTTTACCCTTTTCTTATGTTTTGAGTTACTCCTTGAGCTTGTGGTAGCCATGTCCTATTATGGTACCTTCCTAGATTGTAGACTTAGAGGCTTGATAAACTTAGAGATGATGGTTTGATGTTGGGATCTTTCCCCTTTCTAAACTGTGTTGCCTTAATTCTATTTTATGCTATAGATGTTGACGACTAGTCTTGTGGAACATGGCCCATATTTCTTATTATAGATGTGACAAGATAAAGGTGCCCAATATTATGTGATTGTTGATTCTTATGTCTTCTACTGATTTATTGACTAAACGAACGTGATGAGACTAGGTGGTCACTTGGGAACTAGCAATAGTCTCCGAGTGCCAGTTATGCCTAGCTACCCTCTCGGGGCGTAACAAACTTGGTATCAGAGCCCAGATTTCAAGTGTTCTAGAGAGTCTATGAAGCCTTGTCTAGTAGAGTCTTATTTATTGGTGTGTTGTGCACCACACTTCATAAGCAGGAGGCTATAGGACATTAGGAAGTGCTACCCTTCTTCTATGATCTGGTTCTTGCAATAGAGTTTAACTCTATGAAAACTTTGCTCTAATTCGTATGCTACACATTTGCAGAATATGCCTCGAAAATGACCTGCACCTCAGAGAGATGCCTCAACCCCAACTTCTCAGAATTCCCATCCAGAGGTCCCTACTCAGACGGGAACAAGGATACAGGGTCGACCTGCCAAGACTGTTGCCCTCTGCACAGCCACAGCCAGCCCCAACCTCAGGGGCAGAGTTTAGGGGATCCATTACCATGCTTACTTAGCTAGTACCTCCCAAAGCAATAGTCGAGGTCCTCAGGCTCCTAGTTCCAGCTCACAGGAGTCCACGGCTGCAATAAGGCTTAGAAACTTCTTACAGATGAACCCACTAGTGTATACAGGGCCAAAGGTGGAGGAGGACCCACAAAACTTTATCGATGAAATGTGGAAGGTCTTGAGGGCCATGCCTACTAATGAGATTGAAGGAGTTGAGCTTGCCTCCTACCAGCTGAAAGATATTGCAAACATCTGGTGCAACCAATGGGAGGATAGAAGATGTGAAGATGTCGAGCCTGCGGAGTGGGGATAAGTTTGAGGCTGCATTCCTGACCACTTCTTTCCCCAAGAGTTGAGAGAAATGAAGGTTGATGAATTCATGAACTTAAAACAAGAAGGAATGACCATTAAGGAGTATAGCCTCAAGTTTATTAAGCTGTCCAGATATGCTCTTGAGATGGTCCAAGACATGAGGGCGAGGATGAGAAAGTTTATATCTGGTTTAGCCAGGCATGTGAAGAAGGAATGCAAAGAGACGTTGTTGATCCCAAGTAGGACATTTCCATGATTAGGATATATGCCTAGAAAACTGAGGAAGATAAGAAGAGAGAGAGAGAAAAGCAAATGAGTGGGAAAGCAAAAATAGCAGGGCATGACCTAGCCACCCGAGATAGAACAAGGGTGATAAATTCTACTTTCAGAAGAGGTCTTCTCACTATGCACCCTCTGCAGCAAGCGCACCTGTCTAACAAAATAGGTATGATCAAAAGTCTTATGGTTACAAGAATTTCAGGGCCAGGGACCTAATATACGAAGGAGAAACCACCTTTGTGACAAGTGTAGTAAACTCCATATGGGTGAGTGTCGCGTCGACAAAGATGTTTGTTACTCATATGGGCAGACTGGTCACTTCCATTATGAGTGCCCGAAGAGGCGGTGAGGTGAAGGAAGCAATAAAGCACAGTCCTCCGCAACACCCCCAGCTGGCAGTCATCAAAGGGGTATTACTACGGGTACAAGAGGCTGGACAAACCGTTTTTATTTTGATCATAGTTTGGATTTGTTCAACATTCATCAGAGTGGTACTACTAAGGTCAAGCCCTTCATTTTGATCATAGTTTGACTTTGGTCAACATTCGAACTTCGAAAGCTCGAATCGAGATTTCGACAATTGTAGTGGTTTTGGATGGTGAAACCAACGCTAGAAATGATCTTGTTGTAATTTTTAAAGTTCCTGAAGTTATTTTGGGTATTTCAGTCTTAAACTAGTATAATCAATCTTTCTAGAGTTCTAGGCCGATGAAGTCTCAAATTGGAATTCTAATGGTTCCATTAAGTTTGGAACATCATTTGTAGTAGGTCTCTATGTTTGATTTGTGTTCACAAGATTCTGAACAAATCTCAAGGATTCATTTCGTAATTTTCTTGTGTTGTGTTTTAGTTGGTGTGAATTGATATATGGTACATCTATGTTATTCTCTATGTTCCATCTTTGCGTTTGCGAAGACCAAATTATTTAGACCCTCGAATTCACAGAATGAGAGTCCGCATTCGCGGAGTTATGGGAGCCAAGCTCTATAAACCTCCACATTCCTGAAGGATAGCATCGCGTTCGTCGAGTGCACCCCCTTTCCTTAGCCTTCACGTTCATGGAAGGGCCTCTCGCATTCTCGTAGTGCTAGCCCCTTTGGTCTCCACGTTCGCGAATAAGACTCTGCATTCGCAAAGTATTGAATTGTCCTGAATAGTGAATGACTTTTAAGTGATGAGTTTTGACCATTTTTCACCGTCTTTAATATTACAAGCTTCGTTTTTGAGAGATTCTTTAAGGTTTTTCTAGGAAAATCTAATGGATAATTATTTTCTAACCTATTTCTTCAATTTCATTGATTAAATTGTGTTTTCTAACTTATAATTGGGGTTTTTATTTGAGGAATTTGGGAATTTTTTGGACTTTGATTCCTAATACTATATAGATGATTAGTACATCGTTTTAACTCCCTTTTTTAAATGTTTCACTATTGATGTCTTTATTACTTGTAGAACATTTATGTATTAAATTTCAAATTTTGGTTACTCTTTTCGGCATGAGATTTTTTTATCATTTTGCCCTTTTTATCCGAATTGATTGATTTTAGTGTCATTAGATTTGTTATGTGATTATGATTCTATATTTAAATAGAGTGTGGTGATTTGGATTATTGTGGAAGGAGAAAAGTTGTGGATTTGACTTGATTCAAGACTTTTTCTAAGGAAAGTGGACATTTAACCTTTTATTGAATATGATTGAACCTTGTATCCTCCACGTGTGTGGAATTGAGTATTTTGGGGTAGAATTGTATCATCATAGGCTTTGATCATGAGGTTTCGAATTAAGTAATTGTGCATATGGTGAAATCTGGACTTGTGAATTAATTGTGAATTCGTAATACATGTGATCTTGTGAATTATTTGTATTGATATTGAGATGGGACCTATATTGAGATGAGAATGATATATTGAGATTGTGATGACATCGAAATTGTTATGATATTGAAAATTGTGATGAAATTGAGATTGTGCACATTGCATCTACTATTACTTGTGCATTGATTCTTGTGATGGCTACGACGGAGAGATGAGTAAGGTAACATGTGGATTGGTGGTCGAGGTCTCTGCCAGTCGATGATTAGTCGAGGTTTCTACCGGCGATCGAGGTAATATGCCAACTGATTATTTTGTGATCGAGGACTTTTTTGATCGGGTGAGCATTGGCTCAGGCAATTGCTGGCAATGTTCATGAATACATGGTCCTTGTATGGTCCACATGAGTTCCAATCTAACTTATATTTGATCAGCGCATGTGTATCATAAGACAAATATGCATCACGATTATTTGACATTGCATTACATTATTTACATCTCATGGCATTCGTTCCATCTCATAACATTCCTTCTTTGACACTATTATATGTGTTGCTTGTGATATTGGATATCTATTGTACCATTTGACTTGAGTATCAGTTGGTTATTTTGAGATATGATGTTATGTCATGATTTGTATAAATATTATGATGGTACTTTTTTGAGTGTAGGTGTGTAGTTAGGCAGTAAGTGGTTGGATGGATAAGATTACTTGTGTTCTTCATGCTTTACTTTAGGTTGGTTTCATTTGCTGAGTACCCTGTTGTTTGGTGCTCACCCCTTGCTACATTTTTGTAGGTTGTTGAGCCCAGTCCTTCTTTCTAGTCTTCTTATTCCAAGGTCGAGCTTTCGGATCACTTGAGAGGTAGCTGCTTATATCTTCAGCAAGCCTTTGAGGATTCCATTTTATGTTTTGTTCTATTTCAGAATAATACATTGAGACTTTTATTTCATTTATGCATTATTATTATTATTATTAGAGGCTTGTACATATGACACAAATTCTGGAATAGTTGTAGCTTTTGATTTCCTATGCTTATCTATCTTATTAGACTGTCATCTTTCACGTTTATTATTATGTTGAGTTTTTTAGGTTTTGGACTGACTCACCTTGGTGGGTTAGGTGAGTGTCATCACACCCGGATTTTGGGTCGTCACATCCGCCTTCATGGAATTCACTTCCCATATGCGGAGTGTAGTGACATGTTTGGTCTCCATGTTTGCAGATCCTTATCCGCATTTGCTGAGTGTTATTTTACCTGAATTAGTAAGTGTTTTAAAAATGATAGGTTTCTCACTTTTCCACCATTTTTATTTTACCGTTTTAACTCAACCTATTTCACTTCTTAATCAATTCGAGCATATAATTTAAAGATTGTTGTCTAGTCCTCCTCTTTAAAACAAAGCCATCTCCTGAATCCATCTGAAATCAAAATACACAATTTCGTTATCAATTAAAGTGCACAAGTATAAATGTATCTTAACGATTGAACCTTCTTTTACAAATACTAACCTGAACAAAGAACTTTTTTCAAAAAATCAAGAATTGAAAGTTGTGGATTCTTGAAACTGTAAAAATCAGAGTATTAGAGTTTGAAATAATTGAATGCATAGAGACACTTATATATAATGAAACAGAATTAAAGAAACATGATTTAGACTAGCCTTTTTTGTCTGCGTGAGAGTAAAATGAGGGAAAACAAAACATCTATATGCATTTTGTGACAGATTAGAATCTATCTTTAGCTTCAAAAGAACCAGAATGATATAAAGATTAGACCTTCCAACTGTGTCACATGAATTTCTAGAGTGAACAGACGTGTTTGCTCCACCAAAGGTATCTTTGGAAAAGACAAACAGAAAAAAACTCGTTTGTTGTGTTCCTCTTTGTTTTAATTAGGCATAATACATAAATTAATCCTTTAACTTGGCTTCAAATCACAAGTATGAGCTCCAACTTTCAAATTGTACAAATAGACAACTTTAAGTATCCAGTTTTTAAGCAAATAAACACATGAATTCAGCAGCTTAATTGCATGAAATACAAATGTGTTGACGTATAACTTATGGCCAATCTGGCGCTGCCATGTCATTAAATTATTTCACTTATTTATAATTTAAAAAATAAAGAAATGTAAAAGAAACATTTGTGATCGGCCAAAATTAATTTATTTTTAAAAAAATTTAAATTTTGTAAATTTTTACTTTTTACTCCACCTCGGGCCCTCATCCCCCAGCTCCATACAAAAAAAAATAAAAACTTTATTTTTACAAAAAATTTAAATTTTGAAAATATTAATTTTTTACTCCAC
>JAPFFP010084148.1:0-45463 GCA_026153255.1 Solanum medicagineum | reverse complement strand
TTGATACTTTCTATTATTTAGAGGCTTTGTAGACTATGTAAATTAAAGTATAGTCATGTCTCGTACTTTAGACAGCGAGGCCCCAACGGCCTAGTCATATATTTACTTTTGGCTTGTTATCACTGTTTATCTTCTTAAAGGCATGTTAAAGGTGGAAATCCATTATAATATGTATATAAAGAGCATAGTTACAGGTTGCTCCTCCCGAGCCTCATCGGCAACGGGTGCCAGTCCGCCCTATCGGGACTTGGGGCCTGACAAGCCTTTAATAAGTTGGTGAAGCGTGAGGAGTTGGGATGTTGATTCACTCTACTAAACATGTTTGATGGTACATCAATTGTGTCAGTGACTACCTTTTTTTAACAAAATTTGAACCTTTTCCTCAGCCTTAAGGGGTGGTGAAAATGACTATTGCTCAACTGATTAAGTGATCTACCGAATTATAACTTAGATCACCGAATTTGAAAACACCTTCAGAGTTATCAAATGCTTAAAAGGTGGTCGAATTGGCAATCTCTGTCTTAACATGTTGAACTGCCAATCTGACTCATGATGTCTCCATTTAGCTTCCACTTTATCTTCTCCTTTTTGAAACTAGCATAAATCAACACCCGTTATTCACAAAGAAGAGTTTACCTAACCACCTAGATGTAGTTCTTCCAATCACTAAAGTTTTCCATGATTAATCGATCACCGATATCACTTGGAGGTCTTTTGCTAGCTACAAAGTTTTGCAAATATTAAGCACCACCTCCTCTTCATTTACTATGAATCTTAGGTCTCTCTTTTCTACATCCACAAGGCTTTTTCTTGTTGTCAAGAATGGCCTACCTAAAATAATAGGAGTATCAATGTCCACTTCATAATCCAGGATCACAAAGTTAGCAAGTAGAATGAACATATCCACCTTTACCAACACATCATAAAAAATTCCAACTGACCTTTATGGACTAGTCAGCCATGTGTAGACGCCTGGTTGTTGTTTAAGGGGTTTTCAGCCCCAATTATTCAAATATATCGAAGGGCATAAAATTTATGCTTGTACTTAAGTCACATAGTGCCTTGTCAAACTTAAACGCTCCAATGGTGCAGGGAATTGTGAATGTACCAGGGTCCTCTTTCTTGGCAACCAAATTCTTTGTCAAGATAACACTGCAATTGTGAGACATTTTGATTGTCGTACACTCTAGGGTCCATTTTTTTGTCACCAACTCTTTCATAAATTTTGTAGACCCTTGTATTTCAGTCAATGCCTCAACTAGCGGAATATTTATGGACAAAGAATTGAACATAGAAAGGAACTTCTAAAATTTGGCATCCTCCTCTTTCTTCTTCAATCACTAAGGGAATAGAGGATCAATCTTAATTTGAGGCATTTCAACCTTACAATTGAACTTGCGTTTTTGGGAGATGCTCTTTTGACATTCATAAAATTATCCCCAACTTTCTCTTTTTCACTGGTCTCTGGATTGCTATGAGTCTTACCACTTATATGAACAACTACATTATTACCATCATCGGCACTCTTTATACCTTCATCCTATTCTAACTATTTCTCACCTTTTTCAACAAGTGTAGGCTTAGCACTTGCTATCTCTCTTCCACTTCTGGTCATGATAGCTAAACTTTACTAGTCAACACTCTTTGGGTTGGCTACTGTGTCACTGGGCAACCCACTTTTTGGTCTTTGGTTGAGATGAGGTGAGATATTACCCAGTGGAGTCTCCAAATAATTAATTGCAAGCACTGGAAGTTTATATGGATTAATGGTGCATGGAATTTAGTTTAGAAATTTTTTTGACTAAGATGACACATAAAACACCCCAAACATGTGCCTCGAAAATGCCCATAATCGTAATTTCTATATATCTTAAAATTCATGCTTGATATCAAAAATCCAACTTTATATTCTTGATCGGGGGAAAAATTGAGTGGTAAATGGGTATAACCCAGACTTTGGAAGACCCATAGCGAAAAATAATTTCCGTAACATTTTCGAAAACAAAGAGGGTATGATGGCTCCGCGACGTGGACCTGTCGCGGAGTAGTGTTAGCAATTCCTTAATTTCTATTTCGCCCTAAGGGCATTGGGGTCATGTCCCCATGCCATTTACACGTGAAATCTCTCATACTTAGCCATTTTCAACTCCATATCACTCAAAAACCCTCTCTAAAATCTCTCAACCATTTTATCAAGCTTAGTTTCGGATCTTAAGAACTTTATTAAAGCTCTTAGTCTCCTACAAGTCTACATCAAGAAAACCCAAATTTAAGGTATGTGGGTTTCATCCATTGGGTCCTTTCGCCCATGGAGCCGAACCTTCCTTTTTATGAAAATTCATTGTTCTCATGTTGTATTATTTATGAGTGTCTATTATTATGAAATCTGAGCATGAAATATATAGGGTTTTATCAAATATTGTTGATTATGCATGAATATCTATGTTAATCTTATACTATAAATTAATCTTTGTCTATTGAGACCATACATAAATCAAGCTATGAAATCTATGAATATTGTGAAGTTTTGATACAATTTACATGTTAGCCATGATGGGATTTTACCATAATGTCGGTGGGCTGATTTGATTGACTTTGAAATGAATTGGTTTTACTTTTTGTTCTACACTCTTGGGTTGAATATGTCTACCATGTGTTTGATGAAATTACTTGATGTGGATTCTTGATGTTGATGAGGGGTTATTGCATGCATTTAAGTGGTGTTATGATAGTTTATGGGTCCCTAAGCATATATTAAACTCGTGAAAAGATCCCATGATCTACAAGAGGATTTTTGAACCCTTATACTATGTTTTACTCTTATATGAAATGTGAAGCCCCTTCCTTGACTCCTCAATGTGATGGTTTGATGAGTTATTTGTACTCCTACCAAAAAGGCCATGCCGTAAGGTAGAACATCTCATGGTTCCTACACAAATGATTATATCGTAAGGTAAGGGCAAGCTACTAAAAAGTCTATGTCGTAAGGTAGAATAAACCCATGGTTCCTACCTAAAAGATTGTATTGTAAGGTAAGGACAACCTACCGAAAAGGCCATGCGATAAGGTTGAATAAATCATGGATGCTACTTAAAAGATTATATCGTAAGGTAATGACACCCTACCGAGAAGTCCATGCCGTAAGGTACTACAAGTGATGGTTCCTATTTAAAAGATTATATTGCAAGGTAAGGACAACCTACTAAAAAGGCCATGCCGTAAGGTACAATAATTTATCAAACCTACCTAAAAGATTATATCATAAGGTAAGGAGATATTATAACACCTACCAAAAAGGTTATGTCTTAAGGTATGGGTATTTGAGTGGTGTGTTTATTTGAGCTCATCTCATGCATGTTTGTGTTAGGTTTTGGAGCATATATCCCATTTGAGCTTACGTTCTTTCATTAGAATTAAGCATCTTGATATCATGGCCTATTATTATTGTTGCATTGCTTCCCGCATACTTAGTACATTAAATTGTACTAACGCATATCTTATGCCTACATGATATTACCATGTAGGGACCGGCGCTACTGTTGACCATCCTCCCCGTGGCTAGTTTGTTTCTTGTGAAGAAAGCTAGTTGTAAATCCTTAATTCTGAGGGTGATATCTATTCTCATTCATGCTTTATAGAGACTTATTCTTATGTTGAATACTTATTTAAAGGAGGGTGAGCCCGGGAAGTGTCTTGGCCCCCGCCCCATTTTATGTAGAGGTGTCGTTGGATATTATGTCATGATTTGTCTATGATTTTGGAGCTTGACTCTCCTTATGCTTTTATTATTATGAATGGTTTCTCTAAGCCCATTTTTCCCTTTTCATTTATGTAACTCTTGTGTTTGTCTAATTTGTTTCCGCAAACAAGAATGTGTACACGATATACTAAAAGGCTTGTTTAGGTTGTCTTCAAGTTTCCCATTTGCCGTGTCATGTCTCGGCCCTAGGCTTGGGTTGTGACAAACTTGGTATTAGAGCACTAGGTTGTTAATGATCCTCGGAATCCAACACACCGCGTTGATTAGAGTCTTATTCATGGTTGTGAAGTATGCCACAACTATGAATGGGAGGCTATGAGATGTTTTAGGAAATATTTTCCTTCTTCATGATCTATATCATGCTTTAGATGTAAGATGAGGCTTTTTCCCCTAACGAATACTCTATGCCTATGTAATGTTACCATATAGGAACCAGAGCACCTCATGTTCATCCTCCACATGGATAGTTTTTGACATCTTGAAGATAAGCTTTGGTGAGTCCTCAACTTCAGGGACACTAGCTATGCTAATCTTGCTCTTGATATCTCCTTATATTGAACTTACATTACTATGAGGGTGAGCCCGAAAAGTTTCTTAGTCCCCGCCCGATCTATGCAAGAGGTGTTGTTGGAACAATTAATATAATTATGCTATGATCTTGACTCTTGAATGTTCTATAGTTATCAAAGACTTCCCTTAATCCGTTACCCTTATATATATTTCTTGTGTTGTTATTTTGCTTTCACAACTGAGGATGTGTGATTGATATGCTAGGAGGCTTGTTTGGGGTTCCCTCGGGTTCCCTATTCGCCATGTCACGTCTGGTCCCTAGGCTTGGCTTGGTATCATAGCACCAAGTTGTTTATGGACCTCATAATCCAACATGCCACATCGATTAGAGTTTTATTTGTGGTTTTGAAATGCACCACAACTATGAGTAAGAGGCTATGAGGCGTTTTAGGAAATGTTTCCCTTTTTCTTGATCTATGTCGTGCTATAGAATTTAAGGCTTTCTCCTCTAATGTTCTCTATTGTCCTATATCATGCCTATTCCAAGAGGACGACTAAGCAGAGCTCGTTCACCCGAGGAGCAACCGGCCCCTCCCACTCCTCAAGCTACTCAAGATGGGGGAGTGGCTCATGAAGAGTTCCGGGATGCTACTACCATGTTGTCTCAAGCTATGATCATCCAAATCAACCAAGGGGACCAAACCCCTCATGCTCCTACACCGGCCTCAAGGGTGAGGGATTTTACCAGAATGAATCCACTGGAATTCCATGGGTCTAAAGTAGATGAGGATCCTCAAGAATTTATTGATGAAGTGTATAAAGTGTTGTCTATTATGTGGGTTAGATCAGAGGGGAAAGCGAAGTTGGCGTCCTACCAACTGAAGTGGGTGGCTCAAATTTGGTTCACCCAATGGAAGGTAGAGAAGGGAAATAACAATATCATTCTTAAGGAAGAGTTCAAGGCGGCATATCTCAACTGGTTCTTTATGATAGAGCTAAGGAAGGCCGAAATGATGGAATTTATGAACCTTAAGCAAGGTCCCAAGAGTGTGAGGGAGTACGCCCTCAAGTTCAATCAACTCTCTAAGTGTGCTCCACAATTGGTGGCCTAGCCTAGGTCAAGGATTAAAACATTTGTGTCGGATGTATCCAACTTGGTCAATGAGGAGTGCGGAACCACCATTCTTATAGGTGATATCGATTTGTCTCGCCTCATGACATATGCCGAACAGTTGGAAGGGGAAAAACTTAGGAAGAGAAGGAGTAGTGAGGCCAACAGGGCCCATTGTGAAGGTGGATTCCGAAATTCTGAGGGTGGCCGGTTTCATCAAGGCCACAAGTCCCAAGGCCATGGGTCTTCCAATGATCCTACTAGAAGGTTTGCTAATGACAACTCTAGGGTCGAAGGTGGTGGTGGTGTAGTGCCAAAGGTGTGGTAGAGGCCATAATGGCCCATTTTTTAGGAACACTAATTCTTGTTATGGTTGTGGTGAAGTGCGTCATAAGCTGATGTATTGTCCTTGTAATCAAAACAAGGGTAGAGATGGTCGTCCACAAGGCAAAGGTGCAAATGCAGGTCTAAAGGGAAGAGGAGGCCATAAAGGCGGTGCCGCAAGGCAAAATAGGTTCTATGCTCTTGAAGGGAGTCAAAGGGTGGATGAGGTGCCCGATGTCATCACCAGTATGTTAAATGTTTTTTATCTTGATGTGTATGCTTTGATAGACCCGGATGTCACTCTTTCTTTTACTACTCCTTTTGTTGCCAAAAAGCTTCATGTTAGTCCCAAATTCTTGTGTGCTACTTATGAAGTGTCTACTCCCATTAGCACATCCATGTTGCTAGAAGAGTCTATAGAAATTGTCACGTTTTCACTTTGCATAAAATCTTGCCTTGTGATTGTATTGAGTTTGATATGGTGGATTTTAATGTCATTCTTGGGATGGATTGGTTGTATGCATATGATGCTTCTATTGTAGAACCCATAGGGTCAAATTCCAATTCCCTAATGAACCCGTCCTTAAGTGGGAGAGTCATGATGTGGTTGTCAAGGGTAGACTCATTTCCTACATTAAAGCCTAAAAGTTGATTTCTGAGGGTTGTCTCTATCATCTTGTGAGGGTTAGGCATGTTGAGTCCAAATTCCTTCCTATAGAGTCGGCTCTGGTAGATGAGTTTCTTGATGTCTTTCCTAATGAACTTCCCGATGTGCCTCCCAAAAGGGAAATAGATTTTGGTATAGACCTCCTTCCTAATACTCACCCCATTTCTATTGCCCCGACAGAGTTGAAGTAGTTGAAAGAAGAGTTGAAGGATTTGTTGGAAAAGGGTTTTATAAGGCCTAGTCAATTACCTTAGAGTGCACCAGTGTTGTTTGCAAAGAAGAAGGATGGTACTCTTAGATTGTGCATTGATTACTGGTAACTTTATAGGGTCACCATAAAGAATAAGTACCCTTTACCAAGGATTGATGATCTTTTCGACCAACTTCAAGGGGCTAGTCACTTCTCTAAGATTGATCTTTAGTCCGGTATCACCAAGTGAAAGTGATGGAGTAAGATATTCCCAAGACAACCTTCTGGACTAGGTATGGCACTATGAGTTTGTGGTCATGTCCTTCGGTTTGACTAATGCACCGGCTATATTTATGGATCTTATGAATAGAGTCTTTAAAACCTACCTTAACTTGTTTGTGGTGGCCTTTATTGATGATATCTTGATCTTTTCCCATAGTGAGGAGGAGCATGTGGATCACTTGAGGATGCTGTTGCAATTTTGAGTGAGGAGAGGTTGTATGCAAAGTATGAAAAATGTGAGTTTTTGTTGAAAGAGGTTGCTTTTCTATCTCATGTGGTGTCGGGTGATGGCATTAAGATGGATCCTAGGAATGCGGAGGTGATTAGAAATTGGCCTAGACATTTGACTCCATCGAACATTAGAAGCTTCTTGGGTTTAGTGGGTTATTATTCTAAATGGGTTCTCTTCTATTACTTCACATATGACAACGGCGACCCAAAAGAAGACAGTATGTGTGTGGACCGATGAATGTTAGAAGAGTTTTGAAACTTTGAAAATAATAATTCCACTCCTATCTTGTCTCTGCCAGTAGATTTGGAAGGGTTTATGGTATAGTATGATGCCTCAAGAATTGGTTTGGTTGTGTTTTGATGCAAACTGGTAAGGTGATAGAATATGCCACTATGCAACTTAAGGTGCATGAAAAGAATTATCCTACCCATGATTTGGAATTGGCCTCCATGGTATTTTCTTTGAAAATTTGGCGTCATTATTTGTATAGGGTCCACGTTGATATGTTTACTGATCATAAGAGTCTTCAATATGCGTTCACTCAAAAAGATCTCAACTTGAGATAAAGAAGGTGGTTAGAGCTCCTTAAAGATTACGATATGAGTGTGCACTATCACCCTGGTAAGGCTAATTTTGTGGTCGATGCTTTAAGTAGGGTGTTATGGGTAGTCTAGCTCATGTTGTTGGTGGTCGCAGAGAGGTGGCTAGGGAGGTCCCTCGGTTGGCTAAATTGGGGGTTAGGTTGGAGGAAGTTGATAATGGTGAGGTAGTGGTTGTTGATTGTTCTAAGTCTTCCTTGATCGAGGAGGTAAAGGAAAAACAAGATCTTGACCCTGCCTTGCTAGAGTTGAAGGCCCTTGTGAGAGATGGTAAAGTGGAGGTTTTCTAGCAAGAGGGAGATGGTGCCCTTAGGTACTAAGGTAGATTGTATATGCCTAGTGTTGATGACTTGAGGAAGAAGATTCTAGATGAGGCTCATAATTTATCCTATTCCATTCACCCCGATTCTACTAACATGTATAGAGATTTGAAGGAAGTATATTGGTGGGGTGGTATAAACGGAGACATTGCCAAGTTCATATTCGAAGGTTACAATTTCCAAAAGGTAAAAGCCGAACATCAAAGGCCAGGTGGTCTAGCCCAAGACATAGAGATTCCTACTAGGAAGTGTGAGGAGATCAACATGGATTTTGTGGTTGGGTTGCCTAAGACTAGAAAGCATTTTGATTCAATTTGGGTTGTTGTGGATAGAATGACAAAGTCGGCTCACTTCCTACTAGTCAAAACTACTTATGGCAACGAAGATAATGCTAAGTTGTACATTCATGAGTTGGTTAGATTGCATGGGGTGCCTTTGTCTATCATATCGGATCATGGTGCTCAATTCACATCTCACTTTTAAAGGTCCTTCCAAAGAGGTCTTGGTACCAAGGTTAAGCTTAGCATGTCCTTCCACTCTCAGATGGATGGCCAAGCCTAAAGAACTATCCAAACTGTTGAGGATATGCTTAGAGCTTGTTTTTTGGAGTTTAAGGGTAGTTGGGATGAACATCTTCCACTCATTGAGTTTGCTTAGATTAATAGTTATCATTCAAGCATTGGTTTGGCTCCTTTTGAGGCTCTCTATGGTAGACGTTGTAGATTTTTGGTTGGATGGTTTGAGGACGGGAAGATGGCTTGTTTGGGTCCAGATTTTGTCATGGAACCCTTAGAAAAGGTGAGGTTGATATAAGAGAGATTGAAAACAGCCCAAAGTCGACAAAAGTCCTATTCCAATGTGAGGAGAAGGAATCTTGAATTTAAAGTTGGTAATTGGGTCTATTTGAAGGTCTCACCCGTGAAGAGTATGGTCCGTTTTGGCAAGAAGGGTAAATTGAGTCCAAGTTTTGTGGGTCCTTATAAAGTGTTGAGAAGGATTGGTAAAGTGGCCTATGAGTTGGAGTTGCCTAATGATATAAGTATGGTTCATCCGGTCTTCCATGTATCTATGTTGAGAAAGTGTGTGGGTGACCCAAATGCTATTGTACCTTTGGATGTTATGGGTGTGGTAGATGATAATTTGACTTATGATGAGGTTCCGAAAGAAATTTTGATAGACAAGTGAAGAGGTTGAGAAACAAGGATGTAGCTTCCGTTAAGGTCCTTTGGAGGAACCAACTAGTTGAAAGTGCCACATGGGAAGCCAGGCGGACATGCAAAGGAGATAACCATATCTCATCCACTCTACTCAGGTCTAAGGTACTAAGTTAAGTCCTCTACATGATTTCAAGCTTTATGTTTCAGCCCTTATGTCATTTGCATGCATTTAAGTTTATGTTGACAAGTTTATGATGATTTTTGACGTTCATGTTGAGACTTTTGAAAGTGATGTTTAAGTGTATTTGTTTCATTCAAATTGGGCTGAAATCTTCATGATTACTTCTCTTATGTAGGTTTCTTTGACATTGATGGACGAATGTTCCCAAGGGGGAGATATTGAAACGCCCAAAAAATGCCCTAAAATGTGCCTCGAAAATGCCCATAATCATAATTTTCATATATCTCAAAATACGTGCATGATATTGAAAATCTAACTTCATATTCATGATCAGGGGGAAATATTGACTAGGGAATGGGTATAACCCCGATTTTAGGGCACTCGTAGCGAAAAAAAATTTTCAAAAAAATTGATTTCCAACGTCGATCCGCTCCCTAGCCGCAATGTGCCAGGGATGCGGATCAGTGATATTTGTGCCTCAAAATTTCTGTTTTGGCCTAAGGCATTGGGGTCTTTGGCCCATGCCCTCTTTTGCATAAAAACACTTATACTTAGCCATTTTTCAACTCTATATCACTCAAGACATTCTCAAACCCTCTCTAACACTTAACCAAATATTTCATCCTAATTCAAATGTCCCAGGCGTAATTCCGGATCTTAAGAACTTCATTCATGCTTCAAGTTCACATTCGAATCTACATCAAGAAAACCCAAGTTTAAGGTATGTCGGTTTCAACTATTGGGTCCTTTCCCCCATGGTGTCCAACCTTTCTTTTTATGTAAATTCCATGGTTTCAAGTTGGATTATCTATGGGTATCTCTTATTATGAAATTTGATTATAAAACTTGTTGGGGTTTCATGAAATGTTGACTATTTATTCATGTTTTGAGCTATGAATCTATGATCTATGAAGAGATTTGATGGGGCATTCCAATGTATCTTGCATGAGGGTTTTACCATGAGTTGGTGGATTGATTTACATTGGACTTTCGCATACTATTTCACTCTTGAATTGCATCATTTTGAACTAGCATTATACCCGCCAAGTGTTTGATAAAATGTCTTGTAAGGATTATTGAGTTAGTGATGATCTTTTACGTGGCTTATGCATCAAGTTATTTTATGTTGATTAAGGGAGTGTATGTGTGTATTGAATTCATGAAAAGTATTTATGGTGTTGCAAGTTGACCATACCTTGTTGGAGGGTGACATGCCCAATCACCTTGTTTAGGGGGTGACATGCCTCAATCACCTTGTCGGAGGGGTGACATGACCGTACTACCTTATTGAGGGATATGTACCTCAATCACCTTGTCAGGGCATGACATACCCGTACTAGTTTGTTGAGGGTTATGTACCTCAATCACCTTTCAAGGGGGTGACATGCCTTGGATTCAAGTAATAGTTTGTTTCGTCTATGATGATGGTCCCTTCCTACACATGTAATATGTTCTATACAAGCATGTTTTAATTCAAGCATTGATCATGCATGCCATGTTATTATTATACTTATGCCTTGCTTATGATTATGCATTTTGACTATGATGTCTATCTCTTGTTGCATTGCATCCTACATACTTAGTACATTCAAACGTACTAATGTATACTCTATGTCTAAATGATGTTACCATGTAGGAACTGAAGCACCTCATGATCATCCTCCACGTGGCTAGTTTTGACATCTTGAAGATAAGCTTTAGTGAGTCCTCAAGTTCTGGGACACTAGCTATGCTACTCTTACTCTTGTTATCTCCTTATGTTAAACTTACGATACCATGAGGGTGAGCCCAGAAAGTGTCTTGCTCTGCCCCCTCGATCTATGCTAGAGGTATTGTTGGAACAATTGATGTAATTATGCTATGATCTTGACTCTTGAATGTTTTATGGTTATCAAAGACTTCCCTTAGTCCCTTTATCCTTATTTATATCTCTTGTTGTTGTTATTTTTCTTCCGTGATCGATGATGTGTGATTGTTATGCTAGGAGGCTTGTTTGGGGTTCCTTCGGATTCCCCATTCATTGTGTCATGACTATGTCCTAGACTTGGGTCATGATAGTTTATGGATCTTAAGAATAGGGTCTTTAAACTTTACCATGATATGTTTTTGGTGGTCTTTATTGATGGTATATTGATTTATTCCCGGAGTGAGAGGAGCATGTGAATTATTCAAGGGTATTGTTGCAAATTATGAGGGACGAGAAGTTGTTTGCCATATATGAAAAGTGATCATGGTAGGTTGGGAATGAGGTTGGATGAAGTTGAGCACGGTAGTTGGTTGAAGAGGTCAAGTTAACGCAAGATCTTGATGCCGTTTTGCTAGAGTTAAAGGCTTTGGTAAAGGATGGTAAAGTGGAGGTTTCTCCCAAAGGGGAGATGGTGTCCTTAGGTACCAAGGTAGGCTATGTGTGCTTAATGTTGATGATTGGGTTTACTTGAAAGTCCCACCTATGAAGGATGATTGGATTTTTGGCTTTCTAACCTATCCTAAACCTCTCAAAAGACCTATACTCTTCTTCTCTCATTAAAATTCAATTCAACACTTAGAATTATTAAAACTCTCTCATAAGAACTCTTCTCAAATACACTAATGAAGACTTAGCTTGGGGATTAAGGAAGGGCTCTCTTCTTTATCAAATTCTTCTTGTTTCTTCTTGGTTAGCTAAGGTATGTGGATTGATTCATGGTCCCTTTCAACCATGAAGAACCTAAACTCTTTTACACTTGATTTTATGAAACTGAGCTTACTTTAAACATGGATCTTTTAGATTATTATTTATTTGATTCCATTGAGATATGGGCTATGTGTAATTGTTGTTTTAAAAGTGATTTAAGCCCCAATATGTGGAATTGCATTAATGTCATGAAGATTTGTATATGTATGTCCCCTTTAAAGTTAGATTTTAAGCATGGGAAATCTAAGTTGTGATTTAAATGTGAATGTTTACTTATGGATTTACTTAAATTTCTTATCGTATTGTTGATTTAAGTATGAATCTCTACTGCCCATGCTATTCTCATATCATTCATGGCATATGCATGCATGAACTATGGTTTTTATGAAGTTTATAATGTGGCCTAAGTCTCGATTATGATGATGTCTATGTTTTCAAGCAAAGTATCTCCCCTCCATTGATAAGGGTTGGTTTTTTATTCTGAGAAAAACACTATTAATAGAAGCCAAAAGTTCTCTGAATTTCAACAATTTGGGAAATACTAAAGCTTTAGAAAATCTTTTATTCATTTTGGGTTTTTCTAGTCGAAGATATTCAGTATGTTGGGAAGTCATAATCTAGGCTTTTCATCTTAGGTCGCTGCACGTAGAAAGGTAATTGCTTCCATTGCTTAGTTGATTTGAGTGTTTGGATAGCTTAATTTCCTTGTTGCCTTGTGTGACTTATTCTTAATATGCTAGAATTTGCTTTATGAATATTAGCTAATAATGTTACTTTCATTTCATTTACTATTGTTATTTTAGTGTTATAGTCATAAACACCTCTAGTTTCTTGGGTTCTATTCTTCTTGTTGATTTGAATCCACTCGGCAAGGTTACTATCTATCTTCGTGTTAATATTGCTCATGTTTCTTCATAGCGGACATAGTTTATCTTAAATACTTGTTGCCTCAAAGTAATTTTCTTTAAAAACCCTATGTTCTATTAGTCTGGCTAAACCTTTGTGACCTTTGCTCAAGCAAGTCTTAGCCTAAGTCTATCTTGTTTCCAGGTTATTATAGATGACCTTCTTAACCTGTTATTCCCTTAAGTTCTATCACGACCTAAAATCTGGGTATGATGACACTTACCAAACCCACCAAGGCTAGTCAACCCAAAACCTAAATAAGTCAACATAATAATAAAAGCAGAGGATAAACAATCTAAATAAGATAGATAAGCATAGGAAATCAAAACTACAACCTTCCCAGAAGTAGTGTCATATGTACAGGCTTCTTATGATAGAATACTCAAATACAATATAAATCTCATTGTTTAATCTTCAAATAGAACAAAACATGATATGAATCCTTGAAGTTCTGCTGAAGGTATGTAAATGAAAATCACTACTCTACCCTTTTGTAAATTACTTTGGGCCTATTTTGAGCTATTTGAAAGATTGAAACTGAAATCCTGAGTTTTAAAAGTTGAAAATATGAATTTTAGCATTTTTGGAGGCTTCAATTATTAAAAAAGTGAGTTTTGTGTCATTCTAAGTTTTGAAGGTCGAATTAGGGATCCATTGATTCCATTAGCTCCAAAACATTAAAATTGAACTATAGGAAGTTGCAGAATCGAATTCAGAGTTAAAATGAGATTTTTAGACCCAAAGTTGTAATTTTAGACGTTTCCGTAAACAAAGTTTAACTTTGGTCAACATTTGGAGTTCAGGAGCTTGGATCAGAGCTAGGACAGTTCTAGTAGTTTCGAATAGTGAAACTAACGCTGGAAATGATCTTATCATAATTTTTGAAGTTGCCGAGGGAAGTTTTGATACTTTGAAGTTTAAACTAGTTTATTTGACTTGGATGGGTAAATGCATTACAGAGACCATGGAATCGAATTATGATTATTCAGTTGAGTCCACATCACCATTTCTAGTACGGATACATATTTAGTTATTGAAATTTGGACTTTGGATGGACCCCGAGGATTCGTTTTGAGATTTTTCAATTGCTGATGTGAAGCAGCTGGTGCAGCCCCATTTTCTTCTCTGCTTCGTGGACATACTTCTGCATCTGTAGAGGTATAATTTTCCTTCTTCTATGCATTCACGATAATTATCCGCGATCATGGAGTACATTTTGTCTGAGTCAGTTTTAAAGACGCAAAATCACCATTTTTACTCCATTTTCAATATTTCAAGCTTTCAGAGGCGATTTTTGAAGAGATGTTTTGGAGAAATCTTTTGGGTAGGTATTTTTAACATTTTTTTGATTAATTTTCATGATTTTTTTTCTTGATTTTGTCTTGAATTTCAAGATTTTGAATGCCTAAAATTGGGGATTTATGGTCTATGATCTTGAAACTTTAAGCGATGATTTCTCTATCGATTTGACCTCGATCTTAGTGAAATATTCAAATGTTAACTCCATTTTTTGTGTAGAACCCAATTTTGAAGTCAATTTTCAGATTTGGAAACTTCGAATTTTGCCCTAATTTTTACCATTTTATCCTTCTGCCTAACTCATGCCATTATGAGTATCAAAATGCACCTCTTGATATGTAGTATCTATTTTTGATCGTGGTTGATTGACCCAAGGGCCATTTGAAGGTTTGAGTTGATTGAGAGCTTGTCCGAGTGCAATTTCGACATTGAGGTAGGTTCGGCTAACCTTGTCGGGACTTAATTTGAGTTATTGAGCATGCTTATGTGATAATTGTGAGATGTAGATTGACATATGAACTGATAACGTGATATGATTGAATTTGATGGGAATATGATTTTGGTTATGCTGAATATTAAGTAAATGGCCACCCGGTGATTATTCAGATGAAATCATGTGATTTGAGATAATTGGGATATCGTTACAATTATATAAGACTTGAGATACTTCTTGGTTAATTTTGTGAGTAATTGATGATGAGTGTGATAAGTTTAAGAGTTATGAGTCCTTTGGGCATTGGGGATTGGTGAGGTTATGTTATACTTGGCCTTTCTTGGGAATTATTCAATGGTAAATTGTTATATGTACATATATACAACCTGATGTATTGCTGATAGTTATTGTGCACTAGTTCTCTCCATTTGATGTCAGGGTATCTGTTGTACCTGAGAGAGGTAGTGGTTGTGGTTGTCTGAGTTTGTTTGAGATGGTGGGATACCTACGTTATGATCATTGTCACCTACATTCACTCTAGACACGATATGACTTAGAGTTCTAGATCCAGATATACTAGTTGAGTGTTTGGTTGTCTGACATCTTATCCCAGATGACACTCCTGATCATTACTTGAGCGGCAGTGGCCATGTCGATAGTGTCTAGTCATGGGTGATGCTCCCTACGGACTCTATAACCTGGTGGTTATAACTGTGATGCCTAGTGGCAGATGCAAATTCCGAGGATCGAACTCTAGATAGTGGTTAATATGAGGGCCCCCATCTGTCACATTTTGATTTTGAGACACTTCTATCTGTTCAAAGAGAGATATGACACACCGATTGTCTGGGTATGAGACCCATTCGATTATGTCATGGACCCCATTGATTACATTTGGAAGTGAGGGTCCCATGATTGCTATTCTAAGATGATACATGCTATTATGGGAGGGGGATTCTTTCTCCTCTGGGGAGTACGTCCCACTATTTCGCATGTATACCTTGGATCGAGTGCCACGTGCAAGCAAAAGTTCAAGGACCCAGTTGATATATGATTGTTGGGGCGAGGCCCATGATTGATTACCCATGGGTCAACTTACCTATTCACACCTAATTGTGTATGGGTGTATTTTCTGGGCTTATGGGGCTCAAGGGGTGTTCATGCTTCGATACTAGGGCCTTACACCCACGTACAACTAACTCTTGTTCTAATGGTGTGGAGAGCTGGGCTCTGTGATGGTTCTATGGGAGTCTGTGATGGTTCTGAGGAATATTTTGATGATCTATTGGTATTTATTGTGCACGAGTGTACCTTCTAGGCTTATGGGAGCCCAATTGGCATACAAGTATAGATACTAGGCCCTTGCACTCGCGTACAACACTAGGCCTCAGTTGGCGGTTGTTGTGGTATGAGCCTGCACAATCTTCACTAGTCGGTATTGATTTTCATCTCTTAGGTTGGTTTCACTTATCATTGTCCTTCAGTTCATTTGGTTCAATTGTGATATGAAGGTTTCTAGACATACTCACTCTCACTAATGAGATTCATGCATAATGACCAATACCATAGGCTTGCCCATATACTCATAACCCGGATTGATGATTGATTGGATTAGGACCACTTTAGGACTTTATAAGCTTGTAACATAGACTCATGGGGCTTTGGTGTAGCATTTTGGATAATTAGTAGGTAAGGGCCAACCTTGAAATGCTTTTCAATACCTTTACCTTAACCACTCAACCATTCTCAACTTGTTCTCCCTTATTCTTCATTTTCAAGTTTTTCCCGAGTACTTTCTCTTCATTTTCTGCTTGTGCCTTATTTTCAAACTTATTTTTCTTTTTCCAACTCATACTAATTCATCATTTTCTCTCTGTCTCTTACCCGGTACATGACTTCCTTCTTTTCTTTCTTTTATCCCCAACTCATCACCTCATTTTAGTCATTATACCACAACATAAACCACCCTCAACTTAGGCTTTTAGCCTTAGGTGAAGTACACACTATCTAATCCCCAAACGAGGGGCACCTTTGGTAGCCACCCACAACTTAGGCTTTTTATCTCAATCAAGGTTCACAATGTTCAAGGATAGACTAGGACCAATATCAAGGTATTTCACTAGACAATATTAGGCTAATTAGGTCTTAAGAAAGAAAAAGGGTACATGCAAGGCTCAAATATTTGGAACAAGGGATAAACTCTTCCATTTGGTTGGTCATTTGGGTAAAAGTGGACTAAATCAAAGAATAAGGGCCTAAGATCCCTTCCTAATCCATGTACTCTCCAGACCAGCTCAAAGTAATAGGGAAAGTTCTGAGTACACAAAGCATGAATACAATGATATTAGCTCACTCGCATATGACATCGCATACATAGCCAACACAGACTTATGTATTATGCTTCAAGTATCAACTTACCTTTACTCGGTCAGAAATACATTGACAAATCATTCACACATGCATGATTTCATAATAACTACTAATCAACAAAAATTTTGTAGGTACCAATTTTCCAAACATATTTCATAAAAACTATTTAAAACAATGTATATGCCAAAAGTTTAATAACCATATACTAAAGATATTATCTACAACATCTAAAATATGTTGGTTCAACATAAAAATAAAAATCCACAAGGCAAAAGAACACAGGCAAGAAAACCTCGGGATTTATCAAAAACAAGGATAGATATGGACTAAAGGCTACTTTGACTTCACCCTAGTCCATAACTACCCACACCCCCTCAAAAAACATATGCGTTGTCCTCAATGTACAATATCAAAAATAAAATAAGCATATGGGGTCAAAAATCAAACATCAAATGGTGCCTAAGCACTGGTATCTGGTTGTCCATGAGCATCTCCCTCCTACGGGGTAGTCTATATTGCAGCCATGCTGGATGAGCCAATGCCTTACACTCTGTCAAGCTACTAGGCTCTCCTCAACTGTGCTTCCTCTCCCGATGTACTCAAGACAAACCCAAGCGCATCTGTTGTTGCCTACTTATCAGCTGCATCTGAGGTCCTCTGGCGCTGGTGCCCTCCTTTGCATCATCCTCATCTATGGGTCTCTTTCTGGGAGCACGTGGTGGATCATCCGTAAACATATCAAATAGCGACTCATCTTCAGGTAGCTGCTCAGGAACTGTGATACGAGCCGCTAACGATGAGATCAAGTCATCCTTGAACTTCGTTAATCCTAACATAAGGCAGACAAATCTTCTGGTCGAGCCTCGGCAACTCTCTTCTGCACTCTCTCCTCGAAGGCGCCTACTCTAGCATTCACCGCAGCAATCCTCTAGTCAACTATAGAAGTAGTGAATGCCCTACATCTGCCCTCTGACTCCTGAATTGTCTGCTAAACCCAGGGCTTAATTTCCTATGTCAACTGAGCCAACTGAGCCTCAGCCCATGATAATCTATTAGCCATAGCCTGAAAGCAATAGTAGTCATAATGTCTATGGGAGGAATCTGTGATGAGGATGTATCTGGTGTAGTTATGGCTGTGGAGAGACCTATCTCAATATCAATTGCCTCATGCTGTAGTGGCCCCTCATAAGTAGTATTAGTAGTTGGAGTAGTTGTGGCAACCGTCGAACCCTTAGCATGCAGCTCAGGCATGAATGTCTCCGGCACGGGAGGTTGTGCCGGCGGAAGCACCACAAGGTTCTCATCAGCCTTTATCAGGCTTGGATCAATAGTGTGGAGGACCTCAATATGTGGATCTACATGAAGTGAAACTCTCACCAGTGCCTCCATGCATAGCCTATGGATCAGCACTGGGAACGACATGCACGTGGATCTTCTAAAGGCTGAGTCATATATTTTCTCTGCTTAGAACAGCTCATTCTAATCTAATAACACTATCTGTAAAAGTGGGTCGGATACGCGACCTGATATAGCCCACAAAAACTAGGTGGGAAAAGAGAGGCAAAACTTCACAATCTCCTCTGAATGTATGGTGACATATGTACGCTTTGGACCATGCTCAGCTGTCTGACTGGATTCTCACCTCCGAGATGTTGACCTACCTACCTCTAACCAGTACCTCTCTTAATCCGGGTTGATTAAGAGCCTTCTTCCCCTTAGGAAGCCCTATAGGATCGTTATCGCATAAGCTTCATAGAATTCGCGCACTATGAGAGGGGAGTATTTGCCCAGCTTGTCCGTCAAGCATCTAAGCCCATGTCCTTTCATTTCGTCCTCTAGTGTTGGGACATGGCTCAGGCCTGTATCCACCAATCGAGTCTCCTCATAGAATGATCCAACTGGTTTAACCTGCCCCTTTGGCTCTAACCCATCGTCAAGAATCTTCGTCATACCCTCTACATCCCATCTATGATAATGTGGATCCGTAAGAGAAATAAATGGGTCAATAAAGGCCTCGGCATCTTCTCTCTCCTGAGGTGCCTCATCTGAATCAGACTCTGAACCAGAAGGCGTCATCTGTATTAAACTCCCCTCGGACCCATTACCATGTCCCTCATCATCAGGATGGGAGAAACTAACGTCTTGAACTTGGGTGAGGGAAGCTCGTGCAGTAGTCGCCCTAGTCTGAGGCACCTGTGCCTTAGGGTCAATCAATACGTTGTGGATCTCATCGATCCATCTAACTGTTCATTTCCAGACTCCTCATCCCAAAGTCTTGTATTCATAGCCCTTGACCATACGTTGTGGAACTCATTCAATCCACCTGACTGTTCGTTTCCGGACTCCTCATCCAAAAGCCTTGTATTCATAGCCTTTTTTTATATACATTTAGTTTTAGGGACCATATTACCTAGAAATAGCATAAACAAAACAATGATCAGTTCTAAAACATTCAACAAAATAAAACAAAAACATAAGAATAACATAGGAAAAATCAACCATATATCAGTTACAGATGGCAGGTACAAGAGTCAGGTACGACTCATAGTGGAGATTATGAGCTATACTACAACCTTGTAACTCACAGACACCCAGCAGAAATTGATACTAGAACTAGGTATAAGACGCAATTATGACTCGTTAGGGTTGTTCATGGTTCAGTTTGGACCGATTATTAGTTAAAACCATAACCAAACCAATTTAGTCAATTTTTAATTTTCTAAAACCAAATTAAAAAAATAACCATCTGTTTGGTTGCTGTCAGTTTGGTTTATTGTTTTGTTTTTTTTTCAGTTTGAAAATAATAAGTTTGTTGAGAGCATACACATCTTAGTAGACACACCTAGTACATGAACAATCCATAGAAAGCTATTGTAGGTTCAATTAAATAATAGTACTAAAGTTATTATGTGATTTAGTTAAGTAATACTAAAGTCATAATACACCAAAGATCTAATCTTTATAGAAAAAAACAAAGCTCAATCAAATAACTATCCGGGGAGGGGTTACAAGAAAACTATATATCAAAACACTAACAAGAGAATTTTCAAATATAAATGGTAAAGTTAAAGATTTAAGTGAATTAACATCTAACAAAATATTTATATATTATTTATTAATACTATATAAATAAGTACAAAATTTATATATATAATTATTCGATTCGATTTGGTAATTTTTGCAATTTTTCTTTAGTAAAACCAAAACCAAACCAAATAGTGTCGGTTTTCAAAATTTAAAAACTAAATCTAACCAAGTCAAATCAAATATCAAATTTTTTAATCGGTTTGGTTCAGATTGTGGTTCGGTTTAGTTTTTTAACCATAACCATGAACAACCCTACGACTTGTAGTCGTGGCTACGGGTCGTAGATCGGTCTTGTACAAAGTTCAAGAGACAAATTTATCTACAGACTTATGTCTATGAGACCCCACTATGGTTCATAGCGAGTGCTAACCCATATGTGGGTCTCATATGGTGAACACTCAGGTATCCCAAACCACTGTTGTCTCCTACAGAAGATAACTACGAGTCATAGGAGGTTTTCATAATAGGAAACATCAGTTACCTGGAATACCAACATTTCACCATATGGATTTCAAACACAAACAAAACAAGAATAAAACAGCATTGAAGCAAGCACACTTTCACAAATCAAGCACAAGGCAACCCATACCCTCACCATGACATCACAGTCAAACCAAGATTAAAAATGAACCCCGTCACAAGATTAAATCAATCAATCAAACAATCAAACCCTTGACCCTCAAACTTAATCAAGTATACACTCATGCAATCATCCCAAAATCATACAACACCATCATTTAAATACAATTAAAACAAATTTAGGTAATTATTCAACAGGTGCAACAAGGGATAATCAATCCAAAAGCTCAACCACTTTACCATACCCCACACTAGGGCTGTTCATAATTATGGTTAAACAATCAAACTGAACCTCAATCCAAACCAAATCGATTAAAAATTCGATATTTGATTTGATTTGGTTAGGTTTGGTTTTTAAATTCCTGATATTATTTTGTTTGGTTTTGGTTTTACTAAAAATATCCGTAAAAACAACCAAACCGAGCCAACTAATTATATATATGAATTCTATAATTGTTTATATAGTATTCATAAATAATATATAAATATTTTTTATATTTTAATTAATCAAAATCCTTATTTTACCATTTATATTTGAAAATTCGCTTGTTAGTGTTTTGGAATATGATTTTCTTGTACCACCTTCCCTGGGTAGTTATTTGATTGTTGAGCTTGGGTTTTTCATATGAAGATTTGATCTTTGATTTATAATGACTTTAGTATTGTTCAATTAAATCACTTTATTCGTAAATAATAACTTTAGTATTGCTTAACTAAATGACTTTGTTAGTATAATAATAACTCTAGTTTTATTGCTTAATTGAATCCACAGTAGCTTTTTTTGGGTTAATCATGTACTAAGTGTTTGTGTCTATAGAGATGTGTATACGCTCAATAACGTATTATTTTCAAACCAGAAAATAACCAAATAAATAAATCAAACTGATCCAAACTGACAATAACCAAACTGACAGTTTTTTTTAATTTGGTTTGGCTTGGTTTTAGAAATTTAAAAACCGACTAAATCGGTTTGGTTATGGTTTTAATCAATAACCGATCCAAACCAAACCATGAACACCCCTACCCCACACCAACACAATATTATGCTACCATGGCTTTACAAATCAACAGCATTCATACACCAAGACTACTCAACTGACAAGCATCAACTATGATAACATGATCAACCCATTATATCTATACAAATCTTAAACCTAGGGATAACAACATGATCTATATATTAAAAACAACCCTAACCCCTTCTCGATTGCACCACACTCACAAGAGATATGCTTTGATAGCAATCAAACCACAAATTCATTCATCATAATCACTATAAAATCAACTGGTGTGGACAAAATAAAACAAGATGTGTACCTTATGAGAGGATAAATTTAAGCAAAAGGAGGGTCGAATCCAAAACCCTAGTCGCCGGAGTTGACTCTGAAATAGTGGTGGGGTGGCCGAAAATGATCAAAAAATGCTTGGGGGAAACATTAGGGGTTAAAATATGTGATTAGGGTTACAAATTGGGGTCAAAATTTTGACCCCTATTAAAAGGTTACCGGGCTGACTTTAAAAATCCCCTAAGTCGGGTCTACGAAACCCTGACTACGGGTCGTAGCTCTTGCTATGGCTCATAGGTCTTGGTCTCGTAGGCCACTCAACACTTAGAAAAATTCTAAAAGCATACCTGGACACTACGAACCCCATTTATGACTCATAACATGGATTACGAGTCGTAAACTTGGCTCGTAGCGTGAGTGTTAACTTCAAGTAATCAATGTTCCTCTCTATGAGGCATAACTATGAGTCATAGTATGCACTATAGCTCATAGGCCTAGTCATACAGGCTACTTCTAGTGCCATTTTCTGAAATTTTTCCACTATGTCCAAAACCTGCACAATTTTCTCGAAATACACTATCATACCATCATACAACCAATTCAATATTTAGAAACAAAGCTCAACACTCTATCAAAATGCTACTTAAAAATCTACAAATTACTAATAAGGTCAAAACAAGCAAAAGCATTAAAAACTCTTGGGTTGCCTCCCAAGTAGCATCTTGTTTAACGTCGTGGCACAATTTAGTAATCTTGAGTCATCAAAATTCTTCAACAGCCCACACTTCACTTTTGAGCTCATCGGGGTACTTCATAAACTAGAGAATGTCGAAAATCACTTCTGCATCATTTACCCTAAACCTGAGTTGACTCGATTCTATATCCACCAAGGCTCTCCCTATGGCCAAAGATGGTCCTCCCAGAATAATGGGGACCTCAAAATCTACCTCACAATCAAGAATCACAAAATCTACTGAGAATATGAACTTATCCACTTTCACCAACACATCAAAGAGTATTCCGTCCGGTTTCTTGATTATTCTATCCTCTATTAATAACCGCATCCTTGTAGGAGTAGACGAACCAAGACCAAGCTTTTTAAACACTGCTAGAGGCATCAAATTGATACTTGCCCTTAAGTCACACAATGATCTTGCAAACTCGACATCGCCAATGGTACAAGGAATGGTAAATGCACCAAGATCCTCCCTTTTTTAGACTAAAGATTTGATGGTAATGGCACTACAATGTTGGAGCTCTTGCAAAAGCTCTTAGCTTACCATGCGCTTTGTCATCACCAAATCTTTCATATATTTGGCATACCGGGGCATCTTCTCCAATGCTTCAATAAGAGGAATGTTAATGGACAATTGCTTCAACCTAGAGAGAAAGTGTTTAAACTTACCATCCTCCTCCTTTTGCTTGAGTCTTTGGGGAAAAGGAGGGGGAGATCTTGGGACAGTCTTGTTCTTTTCTTGCTCCTACACCACTTCACTTCTCATCCCATTGTTGGCCAAACTTTCTTCCTCAACATCAACTTTGTCCTCAACATTCTATTCACAATCCTCATCAATAACCATCAGCAATGAAGGGTCAATTGTACTCTTTCCACTTCTCATCATAACCACCATTCAATGTCCCTTATTCTTCAGATTTTAAGCTGTATTACTTGGGAATATACCCTTTTGGCGTTGGTTCAATTGGAGTAATACTTGACCAAATTGTTGTTCCAATTGCTTGATGGCCAGCGAATGAGACCCAGTCTTTTGGTTGATACTTGAGAAATCAGACTTCATTCCCTTCAAAGTCTCATCTTGGTTTTCGGCCTTCTTCAACAATTTGTCACATATTTCCTCTATCCATGAATTATTAGACCCCGCATCATGATTATGAGGAGGTACATAAGGACCATTCCTATACCCATCTCTTCGAGCCTACTCATTTTTCGTTAGTCTTTCTCTTTCAACATAACCACTATAGTTATCTCCAAAAGCACCACCTCTGTTATAGTCCAGACCTTGATTTTCAGAACTTTGACGCCAATAGTCTGGATTGGACCCTTGGGAATTATTCCAAAAACCCACCATTTGATTACTAACAAAGCAAGCATCATCATCACAGAAAGACTCTTCATACATGGGCACTCTTGGAGGTTGGTGAACCACCGCATGAACTCTCTCTTGATTTTGCTTCACCACCAAGTCCATACTTATTCGAAGTTGGGCAAGTTGTTGCATGATTTATTCGTTGATTTTAAATTGCTCCAAACTAACATTCACCACACATGAATTTCTTGTAGCAACTCTCTCTCTCTCTCTTTGTCCCCATAATCTATTTGTCTTGCTCCATCCTCTCAGCTATTCTTGTGAATGGTTGATCTAAAAACATGCATCATATGATAGTGTCAGCGTACGCTTGACTATTTTCATCAAGAGCCCGATAGAAAACTTCCACTAAGGAATCATCCACAATCTTGTGATCTGTAACCATTCTCAAACATTTTATAAATCTCTCCCACATTGTGCTGATAAAATCGCCCGACAATTGCTCATTGTTGATTTAATCTTTAAGCTTGAGCTTCTTTAACCTTGGAAAATAACTTTCCAAAAAAGCTCCTTGCAATTTGGCCCAACTAGTGATTGAGCTTTGGGGGAGTTTTGACAACCATATTGCTACATTCTCAGTAAGATATAGGGGAACACTTGTAACCCAACAACATCAATAGAATGATTCTACATACCCATCACACTATTACACATAAAAGCAACATTATGAAGATGACTATGAGGATCCTCCAAAGGTAGACCCACAAACAACCCATGATTTTGAAGCATTTAGAGTAATCCACTTGACACCATGAACTTAGTGTCGGGCGATAATGGTGGTAACACTACTGCACCTATGATGTCCAAGGCCATGGGATTCAACCAATATTGATTCCACCATAAGCATTCTCGATGTAATCCTTTTGTTGTGGGCTATTATCCCTTTCGGTGGATTGCCTGCTAATCAGGTGCATCATTTTCCATATTTTCAGCTTCCTCAACCGCAATGTTCATGTTTTCTTGAGCCATTCTCCTTGCTACTTGATGGATCTCTAGGTCAATTGGAACTAAGGGAATGCCTTGGATCCTTTGATGGGGCATACACACTTAGTAAACCCTGCAAAGCAATACTAACAAAAATAAGAGAAACAAAAGTATAATACAAGAGAATTAAGAAATCAACACTTGAATTAACTACTAGTGGAATCAAATCAAAAACTTGCCATATTCCGTGGCAAAGGCACCATTAATTTTGATCACACTCAAACTGTACCTCTCACTTTGAAGATAAAGCGATAGTTGTCAAATATAAAACCTAACCTTAGGTTAGGGTCGAATCCCAAGGGAATAGGGGATTTTTCCACCTTGATTCACCAACAGTCATTTCAAGCATCAAATAACTCTATTCTCAAAGAAAAGGGGGTTGCAATGATTTGTAGAAACTAAAAAACTGTACTAATTAAAATGAAGAGACAATCAAATTGGAGAACTTGAGAAATTGTTTTCCCGTGATTTACTAACTCAAACACCCTGGATAACACAACCTAAATTAGAACATTGCATGTAGGACAGTAACTTAAGCTCTTCCAACCCTTGGGCAAAGGCAAAGGTCAAATTTCACTGTGGCACTTGGCCGGCTACCATAGTATGCCAAACTAACCGTTACCTATTGTCCCAGTCAACCTCTACTTGGCCAAGTTTGATTGATTGGACAAGAACACATCAATCAAATTCAATCACCCATTTCCTTTTCCTATTCATCACTACGTTGATCGAGATCATAACACTAGGCGGGGTTTAATGTTGGCCACCATTAAACAACAAGCAAAATGAAGAAAAATGGACAATACATGCAAATACCCAATTCAAGAAGTGCAAATAATCTGAATTTTCTAAGTTAGCTACTCATGGTTCCCACATCCCTAATTTGTGGGGGTTTAGCTACTGTAGCTTGAGAAAGAAAACAAACAATGGATGAAACAAGCATGGTTGAGAAATTACTCCAGAAGAATGAAGAACAATAAAACCACCCTTGAATTTGGATTCACAAGTTTGAATGATGAAATTAAATTACAAGTAATTCCAATCTCCCAATTTGAGTCTCAAAGTAAAACCCTAATTTTCTACTCTAAAACTCTCTCTAAAATCTAAGTGTTGTATCAAGAATTATAGAAAGCTGCTCCTAAAATCCTAAAATATACTATTTATACCATTTACAAAATGGTCCTTAAAATAATTAGAAAATCTTATTGGCGTCTGCTGCGGCTTGTAGTTACAACTCGTAGGGTGTCCTACAAGTCGTAGTCAAGCTTTTGTTGTCAGCACTTGGCATTTTGGACTTGACTGCTATGGTCTACTTCTATGAGTCCTAGTCTGATCTATGACTCGTAGCCCATTCTCGTAGTCTATGCTGCATTTCTTGGTCCAATTTTTAGCAACAACGGAACTTGCTACGAATCCTACTCCTATGAGTCATAGTGAGACTTACGACTCGTAACTAGGTCTCTTACAGCTAACCTTCAGAAAATCAAATTTTGCATTTTTAGTATGGTAAATCCCTACTAGGGCACTACTATGATTCGTAGCTTGAGCTACGACTAGTAGTGTGCCTCATAAGTCCTATGCTTCAGCAAAATATGTAACTTTTTCCCAAAATTAAGCCAACTTATATTTTGTGCAAAAACAACACAAAGCACATAAAACCATAAAAGGTTGCATTAAGAACATGCAAAATTTCATGTTTTAGGCATCAAATGTGTTGTATTTTGACAGTACATCAATAAGCTTACATATTAATTTTAAGTTAAGTTTATTATTTATAGTATACTTTATCTAACTAATTCTCTAACACTTTTCTTTTTATTTTTCCAGATTGTGTGTACTTGGGAGGAAAAGTATAATATGGTCATTGGGACCACATTTGAGAGGAGAGTAAGCGCCAGACTATCTAGCTGGTTCAAGAAATTGCAGGATGATGGAAAGCCTGGGGCTTGGTTTTAGTCACACATATATGAAGTGTTGCGTCTCTATAGAAACACCAATGAATTCAAAACTTTGTCTGACCAAGAAAAAAAGGCTAGAGAGAGTCTGAAGGGTGGCTCGTTGCACATCAGAGGTGCAAAAAGTGTTGGGACTATTTCTCAGAAGATAGTAACATTTTTAAATTTAAAGTTTAAATTCATTATCTCAAATACATTATTCGATTAAATATAATTTCATTATGTATATATATATGTTACGTATTGGTTCTAACTCTGAACTATTTTTGTAATGTGCAGCAAGACTATAGTACGTTCTGAGCTTGGAGATGATGTCTAACTTACGCCTGAACTATCCGATCAAATTTGGACTAACAAAGCAGTTGACAGGAGCCATAAAGGCCATATATATGGGATGGGCTCTAAGAATGACATACGACGACTCCAATCAGGTTTAGAAGGCATTGGATCATTGAGTCAACCCGAGGCCCTTAACCAAGATCAGTTGGTTGTCATGTCTCAAAAAATAGAACAACTTTCAAGTGCATTCACAGCTTCTGAGGCAAGGAGGGACAAAAAGAAGTTATACAAATCAAAAACCAAATGCTCAACCTCATCCGTCGGCCTACACCGCGTCCTTCCACTCTCAAATATGAAGAGTGTGATGATGACGAGTTTGTTGACAATAGTCCTTAGATTCCTTTTAGTTATGTTTTGGACAATTTAGTTATGTTTGGACACTTTATTTATATTTTGGACACTTAAAACTATCTTGATGAACTTTATGTTGGTTTAAAACATTATAATTGTTGGATTTTATTTATTTTTAATGTTTAATTTTGGTTGATGTTATGTATTTTGTATGTTGAACTTGTTGTTTCTGTTGTTGGATAGCTTGTTTGGAGTTGAACTGAATTATTTTTTATATTGCGGGTGGGCAGTAAAAACTGCAAAAAAAAGCGACAGACAAGGTCCCTAAGTCTATCGCTTTTCTGCAATTTTTTTAAAAAATAATTCTAGAAAAGAGACGGACAGAGCCCCTATGTTTGTCGCTTTTCTAAAATTATTTTAATTAATTTTATAACAAAACCAACAGACAGGGACCCTATGTCCGTCAATTTTTAAAAATAAATTATAATTAATTTTTTTTAAAAAAAGTGACGGACAGGGACCTTATGTCCGTCGCTTTTTTAAATTTTTTTTAAAAATAATTTGTTAAAAATAGCGATGGATAAGGACCCAATGTCCGTCGCTTTAAAAGAAATTAAAATATTTTTTCAAAATGCGATGGACAGTGACTTTATGTCCATCGCTTTATTTTAAAAAATTAATTAAAAAATGATGAGATAGGGAAGGAGACACAGTCCGCCGCATTAAAAGTGACGCAATCCGTCTCTTTTGTAAAAGCGACAAAATGGACAGTGTCGATTTTAATGAAAAAAATGACATAGTCCATCATTTTTCGTCCAGGTTTTAGTAGTGCATGTTGTTTTAACCTGGTTCTACCTATTCATATATGTCCACATACTTCTCTTCTGGATTTGATTTGTTATGTGATTGCATGCCTATGCATGTACATATTTCTACTCTAGTAGGAGATCCCTCAGTGGTGGATCGGTTGTACCAATCTTGTCTTTTTTTTTTTTTTTGGGCTATGATACTTAGGTAGACATGATTATTCTAGATATGATAGATTTTTTTGTCATTCTGGGTATGGATTGGTTTTCTCCATATCATGCTATTCTTGATGGTTATGGCAAGATATCTACTTTAGTTGCACCTAGTGGATCGAGGATTGAGTGGAAGGATTCATGTGGTTACTATCCTAGCAAAATTATCTCCTATATCAGTGCTTAGAAGCTAATAGATAGAGGTTGCTTATCATATTTGGCTTTCATTCGTGATGTTAGTGCTGATTCACCTCTGATGGAGTCTATTCTTGTGGTTTGTGAGTTTATTGATGTATTTATTACTGATTTTTTGGGGGTTCCTCCTAACAGGGACATTGATTTTGCTATTGATGTTGAATCGAGAACTAAGTTCATTTTTATTCTTCAATATCGTCTAGGTTTTGCTGAATTAAAAGAGCTAAATTATCAGCTTCAGGATTTATTGCGTAAGGGGTTTATTCGGCCTAGTGTATTCCTTTGGGGTACCCTAGTAATATTTTTGAAGAAGAAGAAGGATGGGTCTATGAGGATATGCATTGACTATAGACAATTGAACAAGGTGACTGTCAAGAACAAATACCCTCTTTTAGGATTGATGATTTATTTGACCAACTTTAGGGTACAATGGTGTTCTCTATGATAGATTTAAGATGTGAGTATCACCAGTTGAGGATTAGACTATCCGATATCTCTAAGACTGTTTTTCAGATAAGGTATGGCTACTATGACTTTTGTTATGTTGTTTGGGTTGATCAATGCAACTGTGGCATTCATGGAGCTGATAAATAAGGTGTTTCAACCTTATTTAGACTCCTTCATTCTTATGTTTATTGATGATATCTTGGTGTCATGCCCCAGGAGGATACCCAAGACATGGTCGGCACGCAGAGACTATTGCTAGTCCCCAAGCAAATCATTTGGCCTTATCACAATCATTCAATCAATAAGCTCTACTAATCAGTGGAAGATATAAGGAATGTAAATGGGCACATCTATCTAATCTAATCTCAAAGGTATATAATATAAATAAAGGCTAGTAGAAAGAACCAGCTCAACAAGTCTTAACAATCCACATTCAACTCTAGTCTATGAAGTCTCTATCACTATCAGGTGGTGCCAATGAAAGACCCATGAATACCTCAATCAAAATAAAGCTAATAAATGTCTAACTCTAAAGCAAGATGAAAATAACATAATGGATCATCTGCAGTAGGGGAGGCGCACCAATCAGCTGAACATCCTAGATCCTCAATGATACGCCTGTTGATGATCTCCAATCCTTGTATCTGTATGATAAATGATGCAACGCCGAGTGGCATTAATACGTGAAATATACGGTATGTAAAATAACTGAATGAAACCAAAACAGGTAGAGTAATATGAAACAACAATCAACATCAAGGGAAATAGCAAATGAATATGTCAAATGTCTATCTAAAGCAATAATAAAGAGTAGACAACTGACCCATCAACCCATCAAACCTTATCAATCAAATCAGACTCATCTCAAAGGGACTCATCTCATCTCAAAGTACTCAGTTTGGGAACTTTCTAGGAGTTTCTCTTATCCGACAACAATCACTTATGAGCCAGTGATTGTACGACAATCACGCTGATGTTGACACAGCCGTTCCATACTTTCCAGGTAGGGTACGAATCGAATCCACTAGGGACCACCAGTAAATCACACAAGTCCTCTATTATGTTAGGAACTCTATCAAGAGGGAGCCACAAAGTAATACGATGGTTCAACTCCTCACCAATGCTTGTCTACATAGTATGACGAGTGCGAGTTAGATTTACTCTTACTCTTTCGATGCTCGATACTCCTCCAAAGACTCAGTGCTCATAAAATAATCCACCCAATCAAACCAATCTAACTATCTCAATCAACTCATCTCAATAAACCTCATAGAGGCACTCATCATTCAATAGGTCTCATAGAGACTCCAATCATACTATCAATTTATCTCTCAATCAATAGCTCAAGGTTTAAAAAAATCATTAGGGAACAATCAAATAAACAATTCATTAGAGTTCATTTGGGAACACCCATGGACCATCAAATACTATCAACCTATTGTCATTCTCACATCACAATCACAATAAACATTCTCAAATCAATACTCTAGATTCAACCCCTATCTTCATTCATGCATGCTTTCAAAAATTAACATATAGGGTTTATGAAATATCTCATGTAAAGTATTCAATTCAAGAAAACAAGTTTATGATTATAATCAACAAATAAAAATACATGTAAGTAATAAAAATTTCAAGAAAATCTTCAAGAAACGATTCAAGAATCATGTGTAAGGACTCATGACTCTCAACTTATCTATGACCATCTATGTCGTATATGGGAGAATAATCTCATGCTTTCGTTTAGCCTTACATACCTCGGATGAAGCTATCAACAATCAGCTTTAAGAATCTCCTTTGAGTTCTTCAATCTTGCATTCTTCTATCCTCTCTCTCAAACCCTAACTTTTCAATGACTTAAAAAGGACTTAGAATGCGGTTTTAGACCCTATTTACACCTCAAAACCTAATTTGATTGTGTTTTGCATTTAGGAGGGGTTGGAATTGTCCAAAATGCCCCTTATAAAATTTCGAAAAAATTTACACTACGGGAATGCGGGTTCACGATGTATTGTTTTCCAAATATTATTGGAACGAGTTTTCCAATCTTCGTCAAAAAAATTTAAAAAAACTCAAGTGTACATCTGCGACAGGGGAGCGACGCACCTTTGACGCGCATAAACATTGGAATTCTGGTGTAATTTTATAGCATTTGGGGGCATATGGTGTCCAAGGAGGGAATCAAGGTTGATCCAGCAAAGGTTGAGGCTATTTGAGGATGGACTAGACAAGATTCATAGCTTCGTAGGTTTGGTAGGGTACCATTAGTGTTTTGTTTAGGATTTTTTTACTATAAGAACCCCATTGACTAGACTCACCTAATAGAATATAGCATTTCATTAGTCGGAGGAGTGTGAGGAGAGCTTCTAAAAGCTCAAGTTTTTATTGACTACTACATTAAGACCTTGCCTGAGGAGGGTGTTGAATTCATCGTGTATTTTCATGTGTTGAGAGTTGGGTTAGGAGGTGTTCTGATGCAAAAAGGGAAAGTGATTGAATATCCCCCAAGGTAATTTAAGACTCATTAGAAAAATTATCCCACCCATAACATTGAATTAATAGAGGTTTTCTCTGATTTGAAGCTGTGGCGGTATCATTTGTGTTGGGTCTATAGTGAGATATTCATCTATTACCTCAGTTTACAATACTACATCATCCAGAAGGACTTAAACTTGAGACAAAGGAGGTAGATTGAGCTTCTAAAGGATTACGATTTGACTATCTATACCATCCAAGAAAATATAATATAGTAGTCGATAAATTGAGTATAAAGGCTTCTAGTATGGGAAGTCTTGGAGCTATCTAAGTTGAGGTGTAACCTTTGGCTAGAGATGTTCAAAGATTGGCCAATGAGTTGGTGAGATTGCAACTTTATGATGAGAGCAGCGTGCTTGCTTTATTAGAGGCCCACTCTTCATTGATTGATTCGATTAGTGAACGACAATTTGTGGATGAGAAGCTAGGGCTGCATATCCATCGATTTGGTTCGATTTTAAAGTTTATCGGTTGGATTTAGTGATTATCAATTTGTAGATATGGTAAACTATTATATAACCATTAAGATATTGGTTTATCAGTTATTGGTTTATCAATTATTGATTGTTATCAGTTCAGTTATCGATTTAACCGTTAAGATTTGATACAAAGTGTTTTTGTTGAAAATTACTTAAAAATACATTGACAAATTAAATGAACCATACACATGAGTTGACATATTATATCTTGTACAAAAGCAAGCACTATCACATCATAGAATAACTGAGAGTTTGAGATATCCAAAAATATAAGTATGAAACTGTAAAGGACTTTGTACACCAAAAGGTACAAATATAACTATTTAATTCACTATCAGGTTATTGGTTAATCCATTAAGAAAAAACCTAAAACTGTTAAGAATTGAGGGCCCAATAATAGAAAAATTTAAAACCATTATTGAAATTATTAAACCAATAACCCATTATCGATAAACCAATAACTTGTTTTGGTTTGGGTGATCGATTTTGGTTCGATTTTGGACAACCCTATGAGAATCTATGTGTCATCTGAGATAAGGTGGCTAGGGGTGATCCCAAGGAGGCCCTGCTTGATGCGGATGGTGTTTTAAGGATTGTGGGCCAGATTTTTGTACCAAAAGTGGGTGACTTGATCAAATTTATACTTGATGAGAGTCATTGTGCTATATATTCTATTCACCGGGGGTAACAGAGATGTATTACGACTTATGTAAGCACTATTGGTGGTGTGGTATGAAGAAGGATGTCGTTGAGTTTGTGTCCAAGTGTATGACATATCACTAGGTTAATTATGAACACCAGAGCCCTTGGATGAACTTTAGAGGATGCCCATTCTTACATAGAAGTGAAAGTTAATCACTATGGGCTTTGTGGTAGTGTTAACCACTACTATGGGTGGTTATGATCCTATTTAGGTGATTGTGATCATTTGACTAAGTCCACTTATTTTATCAAGGTTAAGTGCACGACAAAGAAGCTGGCTTATCTTTATATCAGCCAGATTGTTAGGTTTCATAGAGTACCAATCTATATTATGTTAGATCAGGGTCCTTCTTCATATGTCACTTTTGGAAAGCATATAGCATGGGTTGGGTACTTGGTTAATTTGAGTATAACATTTCAACCTCAAATAGACGAGTGGTCTGAGAGGACTATTCAAGTGCTAAATGATATGCTTCGAACATGCGTTATTGATTGTGGTGCCAGGTGGGACCAATATTTGCCTTAAGTGAAGTTTTCTGATAATAATAATTATCATTCTAGCATCCTGATGGCTCCTTTTGAGGCCTGGTATGGCTCAATTATAGATCACCCATAGATTGGTTTGATTTTGTTATGGTGGATATCCTCGATTTTGATTTTCTTAGAGATGCCATGGAGTAGCTTCATTTCATTCAGAATCGGTTGTCAATAGCCCAAAGTCTCCATAAGAGTTATGCTAATAGGCGAGTTTGATCCTTAGAGTTCATGGAGGGTTACTGGGTATGGTTGAGGATTTCATCCATGAAGGGTGTCACGAAGTTCAAGAAGAGGGCAAGCTCAACCCTAGGTTTATTATCCCTTTTGAGATTCTAGAGAGTGAGCGGGAGAGGTGGCATATAGACTTGCTTTACCACTTATTTTATCTTCTCCGCATCTAGATTTCATATCTCAATGCTATGACATTTCATTTCAGATGAGTCTCGTGTGATTTCTCTTGAGTCGGTGCAGTTGATTCTATATTTGACCTATGAGGAGAAGCCGATGGCCATTTTGGAAAGCCAAGTTACGAAGTTGATGACCAAGGAGATAGCTTCAGTAAAGGTTTAGTGATAGCATTGACTCGTGAGAGAGTCTACCTAGGAGATCAAGTCTGACATGTGGATCCGTTACCCTTATATTTTTGAGACTTCAAGTATGTCCTATATCTTATTGTAACATCTCTCCTGTTTATAGTCTTGGAAAATTGGAAGTTAAGATTTTTCCTGATGGGTCAATTTTACGAGCCACTCTATAGCCCGTAGATGCATTCACGGGTCATAGGTGCACTCGTGGAAAGTGCCCAGTGAAGTTGGAAAATTGAAGAAATTATGGAATTTGACTTAAGAATTAGCAGATGGACCATATAAAGAACCACAGACCATTAGTATGTCCCGTAGGTAGTGGCCCTGAAGAACCCAAAATTTTGCCTAAGTCTAGAGTGTTCTATGAAGGGTCCTACGGCCCATAAGTACAGCTCATAAGTTCAACCACAGGTTGTACTGGCTATTTGTAGCCTAGAAGCTGCAATTTCAGTAACTTAGATTTTTTGACACCCAGTTCTATGAGGCAAGGTACGGACCATAGGAGCACCTATAGCCCATAAGAGGAGTTTTGTTGACGGCCCCTGCAGTTTTTAATGAAGGATGTTTTTGACTTTTCCAACCCATCTAAGTCCTAAACTATGTTGTTTTGGCCCTCTTAACTGCCTTAACCAACCTAACCTCTATAAAGTCCTATTCCTAATTCTTTCGAAGACTTTAATTCTCACAATTGTCTCCAGGATTTTCAATATATCTTTCTCTAAGTTAAGGGTTTCATTGAAGCTAAAGCTTGAAGATCCGATTAAGGATTTTCCATATTTATCTCCTCAATTCTAAGTATTCTACTTGAGTTGTGTAGGGCTTCATTCATGGTTTAGTTTCAACTATGAAGCCCAATCAGAAACCTTCTTCTTATCAAAGTTTCATGATGAATTCTTATGGGCTTCAATGATTCCTAATGCATGAATTATGATTTCCATATGATAATTATGATTAATTATGTATGAATTATGATGAATTTCCTTATGTATATGATTTTTAAGCAAAAAGATTATAATTTCAAAGTATGCATGATTAGGGCTTAATGACTTGATGTAGGCTCCTCTATTAATGATCTAGTTTGATCTTAATTATGTGTTTTCTCTATGAATTCTACTCAATTGCATGATTTTGACTCAAATGCTCATGGACCTACACTCATCCCTAGTCTCCTACGATAAAGCTATAAACTTCTATGTCTATGATCTCAAGTATGAAAAATATGTTTTAAATGATGATGAGATTGTGTTATGATAATGATGATGTTATGAAAGCTATGATGATGATATGGTAAAGAGAGTAATGAAAATTGTAATGTTTATGATGATGTTAAGGTAAGAATGTCTACCCACCATATGATGAAACAAAAGTAGATGGATTATTCTTATGACATGATGTTTTCAGCTATGATGACTATTTATGAATTATGAAAGTATTATTTTAATAAAGTATGAACTATGTATATGCATGATTTATATATTATTTGTATATGACTTAACACCGGAGGGCTTTGGTAGATACCATGGTCCTATAACTGTGTGCCACCATAGGAATGATATTTATGTTTTATGCCTTGAAGGTTTGCTATTGGATCCAATTAGCTTAAATGATGGACACTCAGCATGCTAGGATAGAGTCTAAGGTATGGGGTCAAATGATGGTTCTCACCGTGCTAGGATGGAACCTATAAGGTGACGATCGAGTTTACCTTTGCAAAGTAGACTCCTCTTAGCTTGATGTAGAGTGAACATCAAGATTTCATGTAATAGTACATATGGTCTTATATGTCTGTTATGATCTTATTCCCATATATGTAATGTTAAGGTCATGAAATAATTTGATGATATTTCTTTTGATGATTTTAAACTTGTATGCTCGTGCATATTGTGCCCTTATCCTATTGGTTATGATTATGCATATTGGTATATTTATGATGTCACTTGGTTCACAGGATACCTACATACTTAGTTCATTCTATGTACTAACACATACTTCTTGGCCTACATGATCTAACCATGTAGGGACGGAAGACGAGATGACTATTTCATTTTGTGGCTAGATTTGGACTTTGAGCTCGAAGACTTATTGGTGAGTTTCCATGTTTTGGGAACAAGCCCTTATGATGTTCTTCTTTTTTTACTTTTATTCTTTTGATGTATGTCTTGAGGGCAAGCTAGTGAGCTATGTGCTAATCCCCGCCAAGATTTATGATGTAAAGGCGTGATATAGATCTTTATGGATTGATGTATATGTTTTTATGGAAACTATTTTTTTACTTTAATGAATTTTCGCTTGCTTATTCTCTGATATATGCTTCTTTAACCTTATGAATGTTTATGATATGAACAAGAGGCTTGGTTAGGATGCCTTCACATGCCACATTCGGCATGTCATAGCTAAGTCCAAGGTCCAAGTCATGACAAAAGTGGTATTAGAGTCTAAGGTTTGAAAGAATCCTAGGGAGTCTAGCATGCCGCATCGAGTAGAGTCTTGTTTATCGGTTTGAAGTGCGCCACATCCATGAATAAGAGGCTATGAGAAATTTTTGAAAAACTTCACTTCTTTTGTACTCTATGTCGTGCGATCAAAGATTTCGTATTCTAATGCTTGTCCCTTGGTATTTTAAAAATGGCTCCACAACATGCTCCAATGCCAAGGGACGATGATGCTAATGTGAACCAAGCTCTTTCGGCTCCTCAAGCTCCCAAATTCCCTCAAGCAGACCAAGTGTCTAATGATAAGTTCAGAGCTACAATCACCATGTTGGTTCAAGTTGCTGCTTCTCCTAAGGCTCCTACTCCATATTCGAGGAAGAAAGATTTGCTAGTATGAATCCCTCAAAGTTTCATGGTGCAAAGGTGCATGAGGATCCACAAAAGTTAGTTGATATGTAAGATAGTGGAAATTATGGAAGTGTCTTTCAAGGAAATGGCCAAATTGGCGGCATATCAACTTATGGGAGTGGCTCAAGTTTGGTCTCTCAATGGAAGTCCAAATGGTTTGGTGAAGGTGCTATTGATAAGGAAATATTCAAAGCTGCCTTCCTAGATTGTTTCTTCCCTCTTGAGCTAAGAGAAGTTAAAGTTATGGAATTCATGAACTTAAAGCAATGTGGTTTGAGTGTAAGCGAATATGCCCTCAAGTTCACCAAATTGTCCAAATTTGCTCCTTCTTTGGTGGCCGACTCAAGGGCCACATTAACAAGTTCACTTTGGGTGCATCCAACTTTGGAAGATGAACTGCCATGCTCATTAAGGAGGTGGATAGTTCTAGACTCATAATATATACCGAACAAGTGGAGAGTGAAAAGCTTCAAAAGATGAGATCAAGGGAGTCCAAGAGGGCTCGTTATGAGGGTGAATTCTCCTATGCTAAGCCCGGTAGTGGCCGATTTCAACAAGGCCAAGGGTCTTCAAAAAGTGCTCCTCAGATGGTTGACAAGCGAAAAGGGCCAATCTTAAGGCTCAAGGTGATGTTGGTAAAGGTGGTGGTATCCCTCCTAGATGTCCCAAGTGTTGGAGGAACCATGTTGGTGAGAGCTTAAAGGGTACCAATAAATGTTTTGGTTGTAGAAAGATAGGACATAAGATTGTCGAGTTTCCTAATATTGCTAATAAGGGTAAAGAAGGGTGTCCACAATGTCAAGTAGATCCAAGAGGGCAAGTGCAACAAGGTGTTCAAGCTCAAGGTGGTGGTCTACGTGGTAATCGATTCTATGCTTTACATGCTAGGCAAGAAGTTGATGAGGCCTCCGACGTGATAACCGGTATGTTAAAAGTCTTTGATCATGATGTATATGCTTTGCTTGACCCTGGTGCCAATATGTCTTTTGTTACTGCTTATATTGTCATAAAATGTGATGTGTCTCCAGAAGTTTTGTTAGAGCCTTATTCGGTCTATAATCTTATTAGTGAGTTAATCCTAGCCAAGAAAGTCTATAGAAATTGTTTTTTATCGGTCTTATATAAAGACTTCCCATGTGATTTAATTGAGCTTGATATGACCAATTTTGATATTATTCTTGGTATGGATTGGTTTCTTGCATCCTATGCTTCTAATTATTGTATGGCCCGCGAGGTTACATTTTAAGTTCCTAATAAGTCTATTCTTGAACAGGAGGGAACCAATTTTTTTTTCAAATGGAAGTTTGTCTATTATATGAAAGCCATGAAAATGATTTCCAAATATCATATTGTCTGTGTCATGGATTTTAAGTCTTATGTTCCTACTCTTGATTCAGTCCCCACAGTAAGTGAGTTACTCAATGTCTTTACTAATGACTTACCCAGTATTCCTCCCGTATGGGAAATTATTTTTGGTATTGATCTCTTGCGTGATACCCAACCTATCTCTATACCTCCATACCACATGGACTTGGCAAAGTTGAAAGAATTGAAGGAATAATTGAAGGATCTGCTTGATAAGGGGTTCATAAGGCCTAATGCTTCACCATGGGGTGCTCCAGTATGGTTTGTAAGAAAGAAGGATGGTTCACTTTAGATGTGTGTAGATTATTGACAATTGAATAAGGTAACCATCAAAAATAAGTATCCGCTTCCAAGGATTGATGACCTATTCGACCAACTATAAGGTGCAAGTTATTTCTCTAAGATTAAACTCCAATTTGGATATCACCAATTGAGGGTGAAGCAAGATGACATCCCAAAGACGGCATTTAGAACTTGGTATGGCTATTTTGAATTTTTGGTTATGTCATTTGGACTAACAAATATTCCTGTCGCTTTATGGATTTGATGAACAAGATCAGGTTGGGCAGTCAGGGTCGAAGAAGGGCAATGACTCATTCTTAAAACCAGCGTTCTTAAGACCAAAGAGTCGGGCGGAAGGGGGGGAAAGCCCACCTTATTTGGATATGTTTGTGGTGGTGTTCATAGATAAAATATTGTTTTATTCGTGAAATATAAAGGACCATGTAAACCATTTGAAGATAGTGTTACAAACATTGAGAGATAAGCAACGCTTTGCCAAGTTTAGCAAGTGTGAGTTTTGGCTAAGAGAGGTGACTTTTCTTAGTCCACTATTCTGAGTGATGGTATTAGCGTTGATCCAAAGAAAATGGAGGCAGTGAAGAATTAGCCTAGACCATTGTTCCGTCCAATATTACAAGCTTCTTGGGTTTGGCTGGTTATTATAAAAGGTTTATTGAGGGAGTTTCCTCTATTGCTTCTCCTTTTATAAGGTTGATGCAAAAGAAGGTAAAATTCTAATAGTCCGAAGAATGTGAGAAGAGTTTCTAAATATTGAAGGATCATCTTACTTTGGCTCCTATTTTGACATTATGCGAAGGCCTAGATGGTTTCGTTATGTATTGTGATGCCTCACATATAGGCTTGGGTTGTATTTTGGTGCAACATGGAAAGGTCACTACTTATGCTTCAAGGCAATTGAAAGTGCATTAAAAGAACTATCCAACACATGATCTTGAGTTATTGGTTGTTGTGTTTGTATTAAAGATGTGGCAACACTAGCTTTATGGGGTACATGTTGACATATTCGATGACTATAAGAGTTTGCAATATGTGTTCAGCAAAAGGAATTTGAATCTAAAGCAATGAAGATAGTTGAAACTTTTGAAGGATTATGACATGAGTGTGATGTATCACCTCGGTAAGGCTAATATTGTGGCCAATGGATTAAGTAGTATCTAAGGGTAGCATGGCACTTGTTGAGAGTGAAAGTAAAGAGTTGGTCAAACAATTGCACCGCTTGGCTTGTTTGGGAGTGAGATTGAATACCTTTAGTTGTGGTGGTGTGTTAGTTCCTAGTGGGGTGGAATCATCTTTGATAGATGAAGTTAAAGCAAAACAAGACATAGATTCTAATTTAGTTGAGGTGAAGAAATTGGTCATTGATAAGAAGGTAGAAGTCTTTTCAAAAGGATGAGATAGAGTGTTGCATTACCAAGGGCGGTTATATGTACCCAAGGTGGATGTCTTAAAGGAGAAGATACGTGATGAAGCTCATAACTCCTAGTACGTTGTTCACCCTAGATCCACAAAAATGTATAGAGATTTGAGAGAAGTGTACTGGTGGAATGACATGAAGAAAGACATAGCAAGGTGTGTGATAGAATGCCCAAATTATCAACGAGTGAAAGTGGAACACTAAAGACCCAGTTGTTTGACCCAAGATATCGAGAAGCCGACTTGAAAATGGAGATAGTGAATATGGATTTCATTATGGGTTTGCCAAAGACAAGAAGACAATTTGACTAATATGGGTGATTATGGATAGGATGATGAAAACAGCCCACTTTTAGCCGATAAAGACTTCATATGATGCTGAAGATTATGCCAAGGTTTACATCCAAGAGTTGGTAATGTTGCATAGGGTACCATTATCCATCATATCGAATAGATGTGCTCAATTTACTTCTCATTTTTTGAAGTCATTCCAAAAAGAGCTTGGTACGAAGGTGAAGCTAAGTATTGCATTTCATCCTCAAACGGATGGATAAGCCAAAAGGACAGTACAAATATTGGAAGATATGTTGAGGGAGTGTGTACTTCATTTCAAAGGAAGTTGGGATGATCACTTACCTCTCATTGAATTTGCTTACAATAATAGTTTTCATTCAAGTATTGGTATCGCTCCATTTGAAGCATTATATGGGAGACGATGTAGATCACCGTTAGGATGGTTTGAGGTTGGAGTTATGTCTTTAATCGGACCAAATTTGGTATTTGATGCTATGAAGAAGGTGAAAGTCATAAGAGAAAGGTTGAAAGCTGCCCAAAGTCATCAAAAGTCATATGTCGATGTTACGAGAAAAGAACTAAAGTAGGAGCACGTACGATTTGGTGTATTGGAGTGTGGCATTTTTATTTTCACGTTTGTTATCGTATTTGGGATACAGCTTCATATCTATCAATGCTGATTTGAAATTTCATGTATTTCTGCTTTTCACTTGTCTTGATTAATTAATAATGAATGATATTCAAATTACAAGAAATGATGGATTCCCTCATGGATTATATGAAATTTTTTATCGTGACATAAATAATATTACTATTTATTATAATAAACTAAAAATATTTTATTGAAAAAAATACGATTACATAAATAAACCCAAAAAAGTTATTTTACCAAGACAACATTGTCCTACATAATAAGTCTCTGAAATGAGGATAATAAAAGAAAAAAAATACCCTTGTACTGACTCAAGAAAGACAAAAAAGTTAGTCAAATAAAAATTATTCGTATAGTCAACACTAAATGTGCTCACTAGCCAATAGAAAATACTATATAAGCATTCTTCAAGGGAAAACATCGTTCCACATTGGAACTTCTAGAAAAAAAAAAATCAATTAGGTATCTCATCAATAAATTCAACCTTTTATTATATATGTACTTTTAATTTTTTGTATCTCTTCCTCATAATGGCTAAACAAGAAAGTCCTCAAGAAACATATAAACTAATGATAACTCCTTATCAAGGTATGATACATGATGCTCATGTGGTGTTGCTTCATCACATCAACGAGTTTGTTGATTAGATGGTTGATTTGCTAAAATGCTATGACTATAAAAGTAAAAATTTTGACATCTCTAAGTATATATAGTGAACTTATAACTTTTGTTTCTTTGATATAACAAAATTGCATGTGATTTATTTTATGAAGAATTAATTGTTAAGATGTGTGTATCTTGTTCGTGATTCCAACATCAATCTTTTTCTTAGATTTAATTTATCTCTTAACTCTTAAATTTCCCTTTTTCTTATTGTCATAACACTGTTTCTATGCTTATTTTTGTTATTTTTCTAATTAATAAATGAGTTTTTAGTGATAATTAAAAAACTGGATTAAAATTTTTACTTTTGATCATTGCTATGAGCATAACAAATTTGCTTTCTCCAAAGAGATGTATATGATTTTTGGGGGAAATAAATAGTTTTATGTTAACTAGTTTCTCTTCATGTGCGTCACACGTGTATGCTGAGTTTGTAATATAGAATATTTTAGGAATGAATAATAAAATACACACTTGAACAATCACTTTTCCACAAGCTACATACCCTAAAAATTTTCATTGCTACATTTTTCTAAAACATACCTCAACAATAATATTTTGATTTGTAGTATTTTCTTCTATAACAAAACAGACTTTGATCACATGAATGACATACTAAAGTTATTTTTTGAGCAGTCTTTAACAGAAACAAATATTTGTTCTATTCTAGAGTTTCGTTTTATTTTTTAAAATTTATAAATAGACTTGCAATGCTAATAAAAGGAGTACATAACTTACAAAGAATCATAACTAAGTGAAACATAATATAATCAGATATCAAGATAGTTATGTTGATTTAAAAAATTATTAAGTAACCTTGACTAAATGTTGCTTTTTTAATTCCTAATCTCCACCAATAAAATATCCAACATCATAATCCAAAAAGAAGAAATTTATATGAGAATTTACAGAAACGAAAATGTAACGAAATTGTTCATCCGATAATGAACACGACACATATTTTCTCTCAGTGCAACACCAAAACAAATACTTGATTAACCTTCATCATTCCCAAATAAAGAAAAGATAGTTTGCAAGATCAAGTCATGTCAATATTACTAAAAGTGTTGGAAAAATGAATGATTGAAAGACTTATCGATTGTCATATACAAATTACATTGATATTGTAAATGGTGTCTTATCGTAAATAGAAATTATGGATGTTTAAAAGAAAACGAAACAATGCCAACTTTTTAAGTTATTTGTAGGATTTTTTCTAATTTTAGATTAAAATTAAATAAGTTATTTAGATTAATAGTGTCGGGGTATTTTAGTAATCTTACTTTCAAGTTTATGAGTTCATACTTTTAAGATAATATAGATTGATATAGAATATAAAGGTAGATTTTCGTGTCGGTCTAATTTTATCCGATGTTTTGATAAAATGTAGTCTCTATTAATTATTTATTATTTAATCATCTCACATATGCATTTGACACGTGGCATTTAGTCAAAAGGGGTTTTCCTTCTTCTTTTTGGATTTGGAAAGGTACTCAATAAATAGGGTTTTCCTAACCTAGAAAATCCACTAGAAAGAAAAAGAATTAGTAATAGGTTGTGTCACGCCCAGGGAAGGTACCCTTGGCGTCGCCGTCACTCAGAGACTATTGCTAGCCCCCGAGCAAACCACTTGGCCTCATCGTCACATGATCATCACCAACAAATATTTTTATTGATTCATTATCTATTATGCTGAAGAGCGTGGCCAGCTACCGAGATAGCCACCGCATGATTATCAAGGCTTCTTCAAAGTTGCCGAAAGGACCATACAATAGTTTTCTCATATTGATTCATTATCTATCATGCCAACGTGGACATTTTATCTCTAACTGCCGAGATAGGCACCGCATGATCATCAAGGCTATTTTGTTTTCCAAGTTGCCGAAAGGACCATATAATGGTTGCTTCATGATTCGACAGCTATCATGCCAAAGAGAAGAACAAACATCAAACACGGTAAGAGATGCCATCTCTAGTTCAAATTATGATTTTACTAACATTTTATTTTAGTCATGTCGAGAGCATCCGAAAGGATGAAATCTCAAAGCAAACCACAGGTTTGGACATCATCAAGTAGGATGCAGCACAATGTGGAACTTTTTCTTAGCAGCAAACTGGGACATAGTCTGAAAGGGGGCGTCAAACCTTTCGGACACGAGCTGGAAGCTACTACCACCACCATCTACCCATACCCCTTTCAAAAGGCATGTGGGAATTTCTGTGAGTCAGTTAGTTTATATTAAGTTTCACCTTCGGATAATCTCCACCCTCACCGAAGGCAGTCTTCCAATCCGAGCGACGATATACCAAGAATTTTGGAAATTATGTCCCTGTAAGTTCTCAATTATGAATGTGATGAGCTCCACATTTATGGTTAAGAGGTTGCAAGCCTCTTTTTCATCATTCAACTTGTTTTTCACTCCTCCTGAACCAGAGGTCATCTCCGAATAAGGAATTTTCTCTTCAATCGATAGAGTGGAACTACAAGTAGCCTGATTCCTGAGTCCAAAGGATATGTAGGCGGGCTCAACTTTGAAAACTCGGCTGTTTCCAGCATCTACTCTTCAAGTCTCATTCCCAAGCATTCTAATTTCTTCATAATTCGATAATTTAACTTTTGAATACTTTCAGCCTCGTGCGTAAAATCAAGCATTTTGAACTATGAGTGGCCTAAATTCTCATGCAACCTGAGATATGTAGGAAACTCAAGATCAGGGTCCGGCCATAATTTCTCACAGTCCATATCAAGAGTCTTTCCGAAGCCAAAAATGTGGTCGGCTAGAAATTGAGTTAGTCAAGTTTCTTTGTCCACGATCTCTTTCATCGATCATACCCAAAGAAAGGGACAGCTGTTGACACCCAATTTTTACCCTTCACAACATAATTTAATCATCGAGTTTCTATTTTTGTTTTAATAATTTTTAAATAATTATTTTCAAAAAAAAATTATTTTAAGCGGGTGTGTGAGGGCCGCGCGCCCCCAATCCTTTATCTTTCCCTTTCTTCTTCACGCTTTCCCATTTCCCCTTTCCCCATTTTCTTCTTCATCTTCTTCTTTTTGAAAGCCAAAACCAGACGCCAAACCCGACCACCAACCGACAATCCCCAATGTTCCCCGACAACCCCCCTTTCCCCACGATCCGTTGTCGGTCACGCGTACCTTTTTTTAAATTCAAAATTGATCCGTTTTAAACCCTAACCATCCACTTATATAATCTCTCTTCTTCTTCGGTTTGGGGGGGCGAAAAATATTGGGCGGTCGCAGTCATCTTGGAAAACCCTCTAAGAAATCTTGAGCGGCGATCAATAATCTCAAAAAACCCTAGCAAAAGCTTACTCGATTTTCATAGGCATTCTTGATTTCCAAAGCTCAATACAGTTCACAAGACCCTCGAACTGGCTTTCCAGAAACTCTTTGATTTTGAAGATCATGAAATTGAGGATTCTTGTTCGAGGAAGGTGTTAACGGAATTCTTTGGTGGTAAATAAGCTTCGTCAGACTCGTCGTAGTCTTAGTTCGCTGCCCCGATAAAGGTAATATCCTAATCTTATTTTCATTTGGAATTTTCATATACTTCGTTCGGAATGTGAATACTGTAGCTATATCGAAGTGGTCATGTTTGCTTCTTTTTCATCTTGACTGGAAGTGCCCTGAATTGATGTTTCGATGTTGTTGTTGTTTGCTCGTCCAGACATTGCTAGGCTGTGTTATGATATTATGTTACTCTAATTGATTATAAGGTAGCTCAGTTTCACTCTAGTATGTTATACTCAGGCCCTGTTGTGCCTATCAT
>JAPFFP010084147.1:0-69398 GCA_026153255.1 Solanum medicagineum | reverse complement strand
TTCAAAGTGAACATACCTCATTTGAATTGTCATTTTTTGAATATCATACTCCCTTACTCTTAACTGAATATTGTCGGAACTGAGGTCAATTTCAGAAAAATGAGTATCCCTTGTAACTGATCAAACAAATAATCTTTCATAGATCGTGAATACTTGTTCTTTATAGTCTATACACATTTGGAAGGGTCCATCCTTATTTCTCACAAAAACACTGGAGCACCCTACGAACAAATCAGTAGCCTAATGAAACCCTTTTCCAGCAAGTCTTTCAACTGATTCTTCAACTCCTTTAACTCCATTGGGGACATTTGGTAAGGAGAGATAGACATAGGTTAAGTATTAGGACAAAGATCTATACCAATGTCCACTTTCCTTTTGAGAGGAATACTGTGTAAGTCTTCGAGAAAGACATCAAGAAATTCATTCACAATGACAATCGACTCAAAAGTAGGAGACTGAAAATTGACATCTCTCCCTTACAATATGGTAGAGGCACCTCTTGGAAATCATTTCCTGGGCCTTTAGATAAGACATTCGTTTACCTTTAAATGTTACTTCACTACCTATACATTCAAGACTGGGGTATTTACGAATTGGAACTTAACATTACAGGTCCTACAATCTTCGGAGGACTATGAAGCATGCAACTAATCCATCCCAAGAATATCATCAAACTCAACCATATAAAGCGTAATAAGGTCACAAATAAGGACATTATGCAAAATTGGCATTGGATAACTTTGATAGACTCTTCGAGTGAGAATTTACTAGCCCACAGGAATATACACTAAGAAGAACTATAGCAAAATTTAAGGAATCACATCACACATAATGGCTAGGAAAGGAGTGACGAAAGATAATTTGGTTTCCGGATCAAGGAATGCATGTACACAAAGTTAAAGACCATCAATATACCGGTAACCACATTTGGAGTCTCTTTTACCTCTTGCCTAGGATAAAGGGCATAGAATCTGTTGTTCTGCTGAGCACCACCTTGTTGAATCCCTTATTTCCCTTGTCCACTTGGAGAAATATGTCCTTGGGGATGACCTTTGGACCCTTTTTTCCACATCGGGATATTTTGACTACTTGTGGTCTATCCTACCACACCTATAGAAAACACTAGAGCTTGCTAAACACCTAGCTCCGTTGTTCTTCCCACAAGTGGTGCACCTAGGAAAGCCTTGCTCGCCACCACTTCAAACCCAAAGGTGTTGCACCCTATCCTTGTTGAACCTCTAATTTGGAGATTGAAATAGCCCTAGGCCTTATAACCTTTGTCCTTGTTGAGGATGACCACTTACACTACCAAACCTAGCATTAGAGAACCTACCTTCAAACCAGTCCTTCTTGGACTCTCTCTCCCTTCTCTCCTTGAGCTTCTCATTTTCAATTTGCTGGATATAAATCATGAGCCAAGAGATGTCATTCTCCTGTACAAGTATAGCACTCTATCACTGTTTATTAACCAAGTTGGATATCCTTGAAATGAACTTACTCATTCTAGCATAGGGGTCAACAACTAAAGAATATTTGGAGAGCTTAGTAACTTGAGAGAAAACTCCCTCACACATATATTCCGTATCTCGAGGTTGATAAACTCAGTCATCTTTGCCTTCTTAAGCTTAATTTGAAAAAAGAGGTCAAGAAATGGAACCTTGAAATCCTCCAAACTAATCGGACCTTCATCCACCCTCTCGAATACCCATTGAGCAAACCACACCTAGGCCACTCCTTTGAGTTAATATGGTACCAATTCCATTTCTTCTCTGAAGTCAACCGCATGACAAACAATACCTTGTACACCTCATTGAAAAACTCTTGGGCATCATCATCTACCTTTGAACCATGGAATCTAGAGGATTCATTCGAGCAAAATCTCTTGCCTTAGATACCAAAATATGCACCCGTGTAGGCACATGAGGAGGAAGAGCAACCACACACTGATTATTCTAGTTTGCCATAGCTCGGGCCAACATAGAAATATTAATCTAGAGTTCAGCAATGGTGACTTATTCTTTCAGTGTTTCATGGGGAGCTTGATACTCATTAGAATGTACTTCCCTTGGATTGGGTACTCCTCTTGGAGGAATTTTCTATAAAGTTCAAACAATAACCTTTAGAAATAGGAAGCCTTAGGACAAGTTCTATAGCATGAAATTAATCATAAAAGTGGTGAAACAATCCTGAAATTCCTCATAGCCTCCTATTCATAGATTTTATGTGCTTCACACCCATGAATAAGACTCTACTTGATGCAGCATGTTGGACTCTTTGGGACACTTCAAAACCTTATGCTCTGAAATCGAGTTTGTCATGATCCAAGCTAGACCCTGGGTGTAACACGGTGAATGAGATCCCCGAAGGAACTCGACAATATCCTTCTTAGCATATCATAATCATTCAAGGGTAGAAATATAAAATACAAGTGGAAGCTAAGATATAATCCTAACTACAGCAGAAGGGTGATAAGTGGTACATAGTCCATAAGAGTGATACCTCGTGTCCAACAAGCCTTTAAATATAGACTGAGCGGGTGAGAAGACATGTCCTTAGCTCACCCTCAGTGAAAATAAAAAGGCAATCTCAAACATCACATAAAGTTGGATGATAGTTGGTCTTATCCTTGAAGCATGAGCACTCACCCAATCTGTCTTTGAAGGAAACCCAAATCTAGCCACGAGGATGAGGAGGAAGATAGTCACTTATTCCTACATTGTGAGGTAAAATGTATGCGTTGAATATATATTAGTATGTTTGAATGTAATGAATATAAGGACATGCCATACAATAATATAAATTATACCAATAGCTAGATAATAATGATACATGAGCAAGGACACACATATATAGAACAAAAGTAGAGAAAGAAATCTACATACCAATATGCCATGAAAGTAATGATTCATGATATCATAGTGCATGACATATATCAGCATGTCACCATAACTAATAATAAGACCATGCGAGCTATAACATGAAATCTAGACGTTGCCCTCATATAAAAAAAAAAGGAGTCCACTTGCCAAGGTAGAACTCTAGATGTCATAAGTTATGTGGATCCACCAGCAACCCATATTGGTAAACATCATCATTCTTATGGTGGCACCTTGTTTTGGGACTAGGAATTTACTTCTAACGTGTCATGACTTAACTATTGGATGAGTCATAATCCCAAGGTCCTCTCAGTGCTAAGGCGACATGCTATGGAATACATAATAGATACGTATAATCATACTTAATATAAATTATCATAAGTCATCATAATTCATGTTGTACATTATCATCATACACTTGATCATAATCTCATAGTTCATGACATCACGTATAAGTGTATCTCATTTCATGCTAGGGTCCTACGTCACCTTTATGAATCCTAATACTTCTCATAGGATCGCCAGGTCACCTTCATTGTCCTAAATCTCCTGCCAAGGTCCTTGGTAACGTCTCAAGATCTAGAATCTCCCCGTAGGGACCTCAGGTCATCTTTACGGTCCTAAATCCCTTACTCATAACCATACAAGAAACCTTGTACAAGTAAAAATATGATCATGTGGTGAAGTGAAGAGAAATAATATGGGTTCATATCTAATAAGTTCAAAGTGACGATATTGGAGTAATTACTAGCATAATCTTTGAATTGAGGATCATTTGAATCTTAATTGAATCAACCCATCATAATTTTCATATATATCATAGCATACTTGAGAAATCTCACATAAATCATGTAATTCACTTAAAATGGAAACCATTCATGCATATTCTTGTATATAAGTACAATCTACATCGTAATAATATCATTTGATATTGACGTCATGAAAACTATAGTATGATCATGCTTGAAACTAATGAAACAACGAGAAAATAGGTTGGGCTCCATGGTTGTAAGGTACCTATGGATGAACCCAAATACCTTGATGATAATAGAACGATCAAAGGTGAATTTGACTTGAAATTGAGAATTCTTCCCTTAAGTTTGAGAGGAGAATTGACAGTGATTTGGACTGATACTGAGTCTAAGTGTTGAAAATGGTATTGGAAGACCGTAGATAGGTTATGATAACATCAGAAGGGTAATCTAGTCTAGAAACAATCAAAAAAGAAGTTTAGCAACTAGGGGAAGGACCTAAATACCATTACAAAACCATATTTAAAAAGTCAATGGCACCCTGTATGAAAGCACTACCACGAACTATGTTGTGCACCACGACCCATGGTGGAGTTCGTGGTGTGTGCCTCAAACTAAAAAATTGAGGGTAGCCTAGGGGAGTGCACTCGACAAGACCCTCCATGAGTCATGGTGTGCACCATGAGCCATGGAGTGTTCCATGGTAGAATATCGCACCATCAAAGCCCCCAAACCACACCGAGGGTCCCTTTCATGGATGGTGGTGTGTGGCATAGTTCATGAAAGGTGTCATGGTGGTCACCTTGAGAAAAATATTTGAAAAACCTATTTTCAAGCCTTGGTTTCATCTTTTGATGTATGGGACCTTACATATACTCGCACTCTCTTTCCACATTTCAACCTTCTAATATGGGGTATTATACCTATACGCAAACTGTATATGCTACCCTAATAAATTAAATTTTTGAAATTAATGGAATCTTTGAAAAACAACTTCGAGGTCTCCTTCACCCAAAATCTAACTAGTCATAATTAAACTAACATTAGGCTAAAAAATGAAAATGCCCTCAGAACTCTCAAAAAATGCTTCTAACCTTTTTATACACCTAAAATCACTTCCTGAATCCAATGGAATCATCATAAATCTACTCAATGCATTTGAACTCCAAATAATGACCAAAGTCAAATCTCAGTCCAACAACAACTCAACTTCTAACTTAAGACCTCAAATGTAAGGACCCAGACTTTGTATAGCCTTAAAGGTGCTAAGATTTTGGTTTTGAAAAATTTATCACCAAGGCAACACCTTATGGGCACCTGCACGGGTCATATGACTCACCACTTGTCGTGTGGAGGAGCCATGAGGTGGCCCTTGTCTTTGTGTGTAGAGTATTGGCATTATGATAGAGTTTGAGACCAAAGTATGCACCACATGAACCCCACAAGGTCTATTTGGCATTTATAGATCGTTTGGTGGCTTGTGTGCATAGCCTTGGCCTTGAAAACCATATTATGGTTAAGGAACATCACACATGAACCGCATATAGTCCGCACGACTCTTCATGGCCTATATGGCCCTCAGTATGGGTGTTGGTGTGAAACTTTTCCAAGTATGGAATCATCGTCTCAGAACCTCATTAGTGAGAATTTTTCTAACTGTAGCCATACATTCTATAAAGTCTTTATGCTCTTAAACGGCCCATATAGACTCCATACCGGACCCCCACTAAGATTTTGACTTCCATTTCATTAATGGCATTCTTGTAATTTTGGCAACTCCTAAGGGACGTTTGGGACTTCATATCTTATTCTAAGACTTTCAAATGTCCTATATTCTTCTTGTCTTATTCAAATTCAAATAAACACTTAAAATGTATTCAAGCTCTACCCTAAGAACTACTCTTAAGTGAACTAGTAAAAGCTTAGCTTAGGGATTAAGGAAAGGTCTCTTCTTCATAAAATTCTTCTTGTTTTGTTACAACCCAAGCCTATGACCTAGACGTGACACGGCGAATGGGTAACCCGAAGGAATCCCAAACAAGCCTCTTAACTTATCATTACATATCATTAGTCACAGAAGATTATAAAAGACATAAAGAGTAAGAATAGGGGAAAAGGGGCTAAGGGGAAAGCTTACATAACATCACAATCAAGAGACAAAGAGTGAAAGCTCATATCATAGATACATAACATGTCCAACAAACACGTCTAATACATAGATAAGAGCAAGGGCCAAGATAAAGCAATCGGGTTCACCCTCATAGTCAAAGTGGAATATAAAGAAGAGTGTCTCAATACATAATAAGAACAACATTGACTATGGTCCCTGAAGTGGAGGACTCCCCAACTAGCTTGAGTAATACCGAACTAGTCATGTGGAGGAGGAGAATGAACAACTTGGGCACCGGTTCCTACATGGTGATATCATGTAGGCAAGAGTATGCGTTAGTACAGTTTAATGTACTAAGTATGTAGCATGCAACGCAACAAGAGATAGACATCATAGTCAAAATGCATAACAATAGGAAGTAGACATCATATAACAATATGGCATGAATGACTAATGCTCAAGTAAAATATGTTTAAGTAACTCATACTCATATAGTATATCATATGTGTAGAATAGACCAAGCTTGACTTCCAAAGTACAAACCCCTTGGTTGGTTGATGATGGTCTCACCCCATCACCTTGGTGGTGTGGTACAAAGCCCTCACATGGTTGATGAAAATGCCACCTTATCACCTTGGTGGTGAAGTGCAAACTTCTCACATGGTTGATGAGTAGAAATCCCCACTTCAGTTATCAAGGTACAAACCCCCTGACAAGGTTATCTGGGCTCATAGTCCCCCCGGATCGGGCATGGTATAATGCAATACTTTATATAGATTATATCATATACGTAAGCTACTTTCATCATCATAACATCAATCGTATCATATCTCAAGCTTTGGACCTTCAATTTCTTTAGAAACCACATCAGTACATTTTATCAAACACTTAGAGGGTGTGTAATGATAGTATAAAACCATGAAATATAGAGATGAAATTATGCAAGAAAATCCATTGTAAAACCATTTATCAACACTTTGCAATACCCTCAAGAAATGTACATCAAAATCCCTCCTCAAATCCTACAATAGATCCAAAAGTTATAGCTCAAAACTTAGCAAAAAAATACAACTTTACATAGCTTTAACATAGTTCATAGACATGTTCATACTAGTAAACCCAATTGTTAAATCAACTTTAAATCATGCAAATTGAGTAGAAAGGAGGTAAGGGCACCATGGGTGAAAGGACTCAATGGTTAAAACCCAAATATCTTAACTTTAAAGAAGCTCTTGATGAAGATTGAAAATGGAGACTTGAAGCTTGAAGAAAATCCTTAGTTCCGGATAAGGGTTTTGAGACTTGAATTTAGGAGTGAAAAATATGGCTAAGTGTTTGAATGAGTGTTGGGGATTGTTTAGGATAATATGAGGGTGAAATATGACTAAATATAGGTAAGAATACGTTTGTGAACACTTCGGCCCAAGATCCAAAAGTCTTGGACTGAGATAGAAAAAAATGAACAAAAAAAATGTATAGGAGCGTGCCCTTAGCGCGTTGCGCCACGGGAGCGGATTGTCTCTACAAATCGCATTTTTTTATTTTCAAATTTTGCTACGCTTGTTGTTAAAATGAGGTTAGACCCCTCCTCCCCTAAGTTTGACCCCCTGAACAAGAATATGAAGTTGGATTTTCGATAACAGACACGGATTTTGGGATATATGGAAATTAAAATTTCACGTATTTTGAGACATATTTTTTGGCACTATTGGGGTCGTTTCAATATCTTGCCCTTGGGAAGATCCATCCCCGAATATAAAAGAGACGTACAGGACAAGAGTGATCATAAGCAACTCAGCCCCAACAAGAATGCAACATTACATTTAAAACATCATTTCCAAAATCTCAATATAAGTGTAAAATCATCATAAACTTTCCAACTTAAACGTGAATGATATGAATGACATGGGGGCTGAAATATAAGAATTGAAATCACATAGGGGACTTTGAATTAGTACCTTAGTATTGAGTGGGATGGAAAAGATAAGGATACCACTTTTGCATGTCCGCTTAATCCTCCTATGTAGCATTTTCAACTTGTTGGTTCCTCCGAAGGACCTTAATGGATGCCACCTCCTTGTTCCTTAATCTCTTCACTTGCCTATCCAAAATCTGAACCAAAGTCTCCTCATAAGAAAAGTTATCCTCAACAACCTCAAAACATCAAGAGGCACAATAGCATTAGGATCACCTACACATTTCCTCAACATAGAGACATGAAACACCAGATGAACCAATTCCATCTCACTAGGCAAGCTCAACTCGTAAGCTACCTTGCCAACCCTTTTTATCACCTCGTAAGGACCAACATATCTTGGACTCAACTTCTCCTTTTTACCAAAACGGACCACACCTTTCATTGGGGAAACTTTTAGATAGACCAAATCACCCACTTTGAATTCAAGGTCTCTTCTCCTCACATCAGCATAAGATTTTTTGTGACTTTGGGTCGTCTTCAATCTCTCCCTCATCATCCTAACCTTCTCAAGAGCCTGCATAATAAGATGTGGTCCAAATTAAGCTACCTCACCAACCTCAAACCAACCAACCGGTGATCTACAATGCCTCATATAAAGAACCTCAAAAGCACCATAGTGATGCTAGAATGATAGCTATTGTTACATGCAAACTCAATCAAGGGAAGGTGATCATTCCAACTACCCCTCAACTCTAATACACATGCCCTAAGCATATCTTCAAGTGTTTGAATTGTCCTTTTGGCTTGGCCATCTATTTGAGGATGAAAGGTCGTACTAAGGTGAAATTTTTTATCAAGACCCCTTTGAAAAAACCTCCAAAAGTGTGAAGTGGATTGTGCACCACCATCTGATATGATGGACAAAGGTACCCTATGTAACCTCACTAACTCATGGATGTACAACCTTGCATACTCTTCAGCCCCATATGTAGTCTTAACCAGTAGAAAGTGAGCCGATTTCGTCATCCTACCAACCACAACCCAAATGGAATCGAAACATTTTTTAGTCTTGGGCAACCCAACCACAAAATACATATTAATCACCTTCCACTTCCAAGTAGGAATCTCTATGTCTTGGGTTAGGCCACCAGGCCTTTGATGTTCGGCTTTGACTTGTTGACAACTATGGCAACCAAAAATAAATTTGGCAATGTCTCTCTTCATGCCTTCCCATTAATACACATCCCTCAAGTCTCTATACATTTTGGTGGAACCGGGGTGAATAGAATAAGAGGAATTATGGGCCTCAACAAGGATTTTCTCCTTCAAACCATCAATACAAGGCACACACAACCTACCTTGGTACCTAAGGACACTATCTCCCCCTTAGGAGAAAACCACTACTTTGCCCTCTTTCACCAAGGCCTTCAATTCAAACAAGGAGTAGTCAAGATCTTGTTTTTCTATCACCTCATCAACCAATGAAGACTTAGACCCATTAACAACAACAACACCATCATCACCAACCTCTTCCAACGTAACCCCCAATCTAGCCAATCGGTGTACTTCCCTAGCCATCTCCTTCCCACTACCATCAACATGAGCTGGGGTACCCATGCATACCCTACTCAAAGCATCTCCACAACATATGCTTTACCCGGATGATGATCTACACTCATATCATAGTCTTTAAGAAGTTCTAACCATCTCCTTTGCCTCAAGTTGAGATCATCTTGAGTGAAAATATATTGAAGGCTCTTATGATTGGTGAACACGTCAACATGCACCTCATACAAATAATGACACCAAATCTTTCATGCAAACACAACGGGGGCTAACTCTAGATCATGGGTACGGTAGTTCCTTTGATATACCTTGAGTTGTCTAGAAGCATAGGCTATGACCTTACCATTTTGCATCAACACATAACCCAAACCAAGTCGGGAAGCATCACAATACACCACAAAACCCTCAAGCCCATCCAGTAGTGACAATATAGGAGCATATACAAGCTTGTGTTTCAATGTTTTGAAGTTTCTCTCACACTCATCTTTTCACAAAAACTTAACCTTCTTTTGAGTCAATTTTGTCATAGGGGAAACAATGGAGGATAACCCATTCATAAACCTTCTATAATAACCCGCTAGACCCAAGAAGCTCCTAATATCCGACTGGGTCAATGGCCTAGGCCAATTTCTAATCACATCGGTCTTCTTAGGATCTACCTTAATGCCATCCCCCAACACCACAAGACCAAAGAATGCAACCTCCTTCAACCATAATTCACACTTTTCATGTTTGGCACAAAATTTCTCCTCCCTCAATCTTTGCAACGCAACCCTCAAATGCTCCATATGCTCTCCTCCCTAATATGTGAATAGATCAAAATATCATCAATGAAGACCACAACAAAGGAATCAAGGTAAGGTTTCAAGAACCAATACATAACATCCATGAAGATGGCTAGTGCATTGGTCAACCCAAAAGACATCGCAACAAACTCAGAATGCCCATATCTAGTCCGGAATGCTGTCTTGGGAATATCACACCCCCTCACCTTCACTTGATGATACCCGGGCCGGAGATAAATCTCAGAGAAATAGCTAGCCCCTTGCAATTGGTCCAAAAAATCATCAATTCTTGGAAGAGGATATCTATTCTTTATAGTGGCCCTATTGAGTTGCTGATAGTCAATACCATTCTAAGGGACCCATCCTTCTTCTTCACAAATAACACCGGTACACCACAAGGTGATTGGCTAGGCCTAATAAATCCCTTCTCCAACAAATCTTTCAATTCTTCCGTTAACTCCTTCAACTCCACCGGGGCCATATGGTAATGGAAAATAGAGATAGGTTGAGTATCAGGGAAAAGGACCATACCAAAATCTACTTCCCTTTTGGGAGGGACATCAGGGAAGGTCATTTGGAAAGACATCAAGGAACATATTTACCATTGAAATCGTCTCTATGGGAAGGACTTTGGACTTTAAATCCCTAACCCTCACAAGATGGTAATGACAACCCTTAGAGATCAACTTATGGGCTTTAATACAAGAGATGAACCTACCGTTGACCACCACATCTTGACTTTCCCACTCAAGGACGGGTTTATTAGGAAATTAGAATTTGACCCTACAGGTTCTACAATCAATGGAAGCACAATAGGTATGCAACCAATCCTTCCCAAGAATGACATTAAAATCAAGCATGTCTAATTCAACAAGATCACAGGGCAACAACTTATGCAAAATGCAAATAGGACAACTTAAATAAACATTCCTAGCAACAATAGAGGCACCAATAGAAGTAAACACTTCAAATGACTCAGCTAACAACTCGGGGTTAACATGGAACTTTTTAGCAACAAAAGGGGTAACAAAGGAAAGAGTGGCACCCGGATCAATCAAAGCATATACGTTAAATTCAAGGATTTTTAACATATCGATAACAATAACAGGAACCTCACCTACCCCTTGCCTCCCATGTAGATAATAAAACCAACTGTACCTTAGGCACCACCTTGATGACCACCCCTACCCAATGGAACCGCATTTGCACCCCAGCCTTTGCCACGGTTTCTTGGACAATCCATCTTCTTGTGTCCAAGTTCATCACATTCAAAGCATGCATTAGAGCATTTAAAAAATGGGCCTTCATGGCTCCTTCAACATTTAGGGCACACATCAATAGGAAACACACCACAAACACATTGAGGCCTAGGGAAGTGGCAAACCCCCTATTAGTAGCATGAGAAAACCTTTGGCCTTGACGAAATCTAGCACCCTTTTGGAATTTAACCTCAAATCGGGCCCTCTTGGCCTCATGCCCCCTCCTTTTCCTCAATTTCTCCTCCTTCATTTGCTCTCATAGGTCATCAAACCAGACAAGTCCATAGCATGGCAGACTGGCATTCTTTACTCACCAAATCGGAGACACCTATCACGAACTTATTCATCATAGAGCTAGGATCGGCCACCAAATGAGGAGCATACTTTGATAGTCGATTGAGCTCGAGGGCATACTCCCTCACACTTAAAGCACCTTGTTTCAAGTTCGTGAACTCTACCAACTTAGCTTCCCTAAGCTGAAAAGTGAAAAATCGATTAAGGAAAGCTAATTTGAACTTCTCCGAAAGCACCACATTACCAATTCCCTTCTCTCCCTTTCTTTGATCATACCATATTTGGTCTACCACTTTGAGTTGTTCACTTCCAACTCCCCCTTTTCATTCAGCCCAATACCCATGATATTCAAAATCTTGTAGACCTCATCAATGAAGTCTAGTGGATTTTTTTCCCACCTTTGACCAATAGAACACCAAAGGATTCATCCTCATGAAGTCCCTTACCCTAGATCCCGAGTAGTATCTTGAAGGGTTTGGGCCCCTTGATTAACTTGGTTGGCCACAACTTGGGCAAGCATAGCGAGGACATCCCAGACCTCACCATTGGTAGGTTGCTTCTCGGGAGTTTGGGTCATTCTTCTAGTGTATGGCATGATCTAACATAGCAAAGAATAATCATTAGGGGGAAAAAACTTACCATATCTCTATAGCATGACTTGGAATATTAAGAAGGGAAACATTTTCTAAAATGTCTCATAGCCTTCTATTTATCATCATGGCGTGCTTCATAACCATGAATAGGACTCTAATCAACGCGGTGTATTGGACTCCGAGAATCTATCAACCTAGTGCACTGAGACCAAGATTGTCATGACCCAAGCCTAGGGCCTAGACGTGACATGAAGAATGCAGAGTTTGAAGCAACCCCAAACAAGCCTCTTAATGTATCATTACACATCATTGGTCGCGGAAGCATATAAAAGACATAGAGAGTAAGAATAGGGGCAAAGGGGATAAGAGGAAAGCTTGCATAACATCACAATCAAGAGACAAAGAGTCAAAACTCATTATAGCTACATAACATGTCCAACAATTACCTCTAATACTTAGATAAGAGCGGTGGCAAGACAAAGCAACTAAGCTTACCCTTATAGTCAAAGTAGAACATAAAGTAGAGTGTATCAATACATAATAAGAACAACATAGACTAAGGTTCCAAAATTAGAGGACTCCCTAACTAGCTTGAGTAGTACCGAACTAGCCATGTGGAGAAGGAGGACGATCAACTTAGGCACTGGTTCCTTAATGGTGATATCATGTATGCAAGAGCATGCATTAGTACGTTTGAATGTACTAAGTATGTAGGATGCAATGCTGCAAGAGATAGGCATCATAATCTAAATGCATAATAGTAGATAGTAAACATCATATAACAATATGACATGAATGACCAATGCTCAAGTAAAACATGGTTAAGTAACTCATACTCATATAGTATATCATATGTGTAGAAGAGACCAAGCTAGATTTCCAAAGTACAAACCCCTTGGTTGGTTGATGATGGTCACACCCCATCACCCTGGTGATGTGCTACAAACCCCTTACATGGTTGATGATAATTTAACTGTATCACCCTAGTGGAAAAGTACAAACCCCTCACATGATTGATGAGTACAAATCCCCACCTAGGTTATCAAGGTACAAACCCCCCGACAAGGTTATCCGGGTTCATAGTCCCCCCGGATCAGGCATGGTATAATGCAACACTTTATATAGATTATATCATATACATAAGCTACTTTTGTTATCATAACATCAATCATATCATATCTCATGTGTTGGACCTTTAATTTCTCAAGAATGCTAGTATATAAGGATAAAATCATGCAAGAAAATACATTGTAAAACCATCAGTCAGCACCTTTCAACACCCTCAAGCAATATATATCTAAACCCCTCATCAAATCTTACAATATCCAACATTTATAGCTCAAAACATAGCAAAAGAATCAGAACTTTACATAGCTTTAACATAGTTCATAGACATATTCATACTAGTAAACCCAATTGTAAAATACCCTTTAAATCATGCAAATTGAGTAGAAAGGAGGTTAGAGCACCATGGGTGAATGGACCAAATGGTTGAAATCCACATACCTTAGCTTTGAAGAAACTCTTGATTAAGATTGAAAATGGTGACTTGAAGCTTGAAGAAAATCCTTAGTTCTAGTTGAGGGTTTTGGAACTTGAATTTAGGAGTGAAAAATGTGGCTAAGTGTTTGAGTGAGTATTGGGGAATATTTAGGATGATATGAGAGTGAAGTACAGGTAAAAACATGTTTTGAACACTCCAGCATGAGGGTGAAGTTTAGGTAAAAACACGTTTGGAACACACCAGCCCAAGACGCAAAAGTCTTGGACCGGGATAGGAAAAAAACAAGACAAAAAAATGTATAGAAGCGCGCCTTTGGCGCGTTGCGCCAAGAGCGCGGATCGTCTCTCGAAATCTAGAAATCGCGCCAGGAGTGCCCTTTGCTATGGTTTCTCTAAATCTATGTTAGACCCTTTTCCCCTTAATTTTAACCTCCAAAACAAGGATATGAAGTTGGTTTTTCGATATCACGCACAAATTGTGAGATACATAGAAATTAAAATTCTGGGCTTTTTGAGGCATATTTTCGGGCACTTTTTTGGGGTTGTTTCATGTTTCTTCTTGGGTAACTAAGGTATGTGGTATTGATTCATGGTCAAATCATGAAGATCCCGACTCTTTTACACTTGACTTTTATGAAATTGAGCTTACTTTAATTATGGGTTTTTAAGATTATTGTTTATTTGATACAATTGAGGTATGAGCTATGTTTTTATGTTGATTTTAAAGTGATTTAAGCCCTAATATTTTAAATTGCATTGATATTATGAAGATTTGAATAGGCATTGTCCCTTTAAAATTTGATGTAAGCATGGGTAATCTATATAGAAATTTGAATGTTGATCTTACTTATGGATTTACTTGAATTTCATATTGAATTGCTTATGTAAGATTGAATATTTATTGACCATGACTATTCTCATATTATTCATGGTATATGCATAATGAACATTGATTTTTGATGAAAATTATCAGTGGGCTAAGCTTACATATGGCTTTATGAAAATGATTCGGGGAGTTAACCTCACATATGTTTGTTATTCGGTGAGTTAAGCTCATATATGATTATTATAAGAATATGATTACATAAATATTTATGATAATTAGGTGTTTACACCATATTATACATATGTGAATGAGCTATGCCTATGAATGAAAGTATGGATTGAATTATGATTTGGCTTTTAAGCGTAAGTGTGCATGATTATGAAGAATGGTTGGCTTTTAAGCCTAAGTATGCATTGAAATGATTTCAAATGACTTGTTCTTCTCTTGAAAACATATATATGTATATGTAGTCTTGTGGGATGATGACTTAGCACTGAATAAAATTGGAGGCGTTAGGGCTATCCTAAGGGTTCTCTTTCTCTCTCTTGAACAATGTGCCAACATAGGTATATTGTAACCCTCTACTGGAATGATCGGGTGAAGGTATAGTTGAAAATTGTGATATGATATGATATGTATGATATGAAAATCCTGTCGAAATGACCAAATCGTAAGTAAGGTGGGCATCACACAAAATGACTGGGTTGTATTACCTTTGGCAAGTAATCTTCTCTCACCTGATGGGATGTCTTTATTGGGAAAATTCATATAGGCCGGATGGGTTTGAGATGTCGATTATGGTCATATCCCCTCTATATATGGAAGCATTATGGCATTTCATGCATCACGGATTTGATGGTATATTATTATATTGCCATTTTTGTCTATATACACCTTCTATATATGTGCCCTTGTCATCTAATATTGAATGCAGGCTTAATAAGTTCATATGCATTGCATGTTTGCATACTTAGTACATTCAAATGTACTAATGCATACTTTTTGCCTGCATGATCTAATCATATAGGGGTCGGAGATTATATTCATCCACCTTTTGATGGCTAGGTGGATTCTTGGAAGTTGTTGTGGTGAGTCCTATCATCCAAGCACAAGCCATCATCCATCCACCTTTTATGTTGCCATCGATTATGTTATATTTACTTTGAAAGTGAGCCGGTGACATGTCTTGATCATTCACATAAATCATATTGGTGTAAACACCTAAAGTTTGCTCAAAATGCCATATCATAAATATTTTTTGATCACTTGTTATATCATAATCATACTTCTTCAATATCATATTCATAAACTTAATTGGGCTTAACCAATTCATAATATTCATGAAAATCAATGCTCTTGTATGCATATTCCATGAATGACGAGAGAATAGCATGGAAAATAGAGATTCATACTTAAGTCAACAATATATTATGAAATTCAAGAAAATCCGTAAGTAACTTTACATTTAAAAAATTTAGATCACTTATGCTTAAATCAACCTGTAAGGGGGACATAAGTATTCAAATCTTCACAGTATTAATGCAATTCAGCATATTTGGGCCTAAATTACTTTAAAAACAATTAAACATAGCCCCTATCTCAATTAAATCAAATAAATAATAATTCAAAAAAACCACATATTTAAAAGCTTAAATTTCATTAATCCAGTAAAAAAGAATTTGGGGTCTTTATGGTTGAAAGGGACAATGAATCAATCCTACATACCTTGCTTAGGAAGATGACTTGAGAAGAATTTAGCTTGAAGTTGAAACCCCAATTGAATCCTAGCATGAATTTTGAAGATGAGACTTGGAGAGAATTTTGAGAGTTTGATTTTAGAAACTAAGTATTAGTCTTGAATGAGGGGTTATGAAAATAGACAGAGGTTGTTTAGGAGTGTAAAGAGAGGTATAGAGGTCTTCAAAAGCCTTGGGGATGGGATAAAATATCAGAAACACCTCAGTAAAATGCAACTTTGAAGTTCATCTTGAACCTACCAGGAGTGGCTTCATGGGTCATGAAGCTTTCACGGTCCATGAAAGCACACTTTCCCAACCTAGACAGGTTCTACAAAGAAAGGACATAACTTCCTACTCCAAACTCGTAATTGGGTGAAACAAGATACGTTCAAAAGATAATTCAAATAGCTTTAATTTGGTATGTGTAGGTAACCTAGTTCTTTTTATTCTTTGAGATATGACCATTTAAAGTTGATCCTTATACCTATTCATGTGAAAGGCTTAGCCAATGGAATTTCTTTGAACTTGATTTGCTGAAGGAGACCCATGATGAACCTAGAACACTTTAATGTTCTTAGATTGAAGGCTTGAAAATGAATGTAGCTTCACCTTGAAGGTTCCATGGGAATCCTCCGATTAGAGCTTAAAAAGAGGATTCGAAAAATGTTGGAGCGAGTGAAAGAGAAGGTAAGTGTTAGAATAAGAATGAATAGTAATGAAGGAGCATAAGATGACTTAGGGGTTTAGGATAGCTGAGAAATTCATAAAAGACCCTTATGATAAGACCATTCACTGAAAAACTTTCCGAATATATCTATCATATAGTAATGGTCAAAGATGTGGAGTCTGAGTTACCTATTCTTGAATCAGTTCCGATGGTGAATTAGTTTCCGGATGTGTTTCCCAACGATTTTTCCAATATTCCTCCTGAAAGTGAAATAGACATTGACATAGATCTTCTCCTGGATACTCAAGCTATATATCTATTTCTCCTTATTGTATGGCACCAACTGAGTTGAAGGAGTTCAAAGATCAATTAAAGGGCTTGTTGGAGAAAGTCTCCATTAAGACAAGTATATTTCCATAAGGTGCTCCGGGGTTATTTGTAACAAAGAAAGATGAGTCTATTCAAATGCGCAATTATTATAGGCAATTGAATAAGGTAACCATCAAGAATATGTACTCGTCACCAAGGATCGATGACTTTTTTGATCAATTCAAGGGACCACCCAATTATCAAAGATTTACCTCCATTCCAATTATCTTCAATTGAAGGTTAGGGAGTGTCACATCCCCAAGATGGCTTTTTGAATTAGATATGGGCACTTTGAATTTGTGGTGATGTCGTTTAGTTTGACTAATGCTCCAGCTATGTTTATGGATCTTATGAATAGTGTTTTTAAACCTTTTCTTGACAGTTTTGTGGTTTTCTTTATTGATGGTTTCTTTATTTATTTCTGAAGTTAGTGGGAGCATATGGATTATTTGAGGTTGGTTCTTCAGTCTTTGAGGGAGAAGCAATTGTATGCTAGATTCAGCAAGTGTGCATTTTTGTTGGGTGAGGTAGCTTTTTCTATATCATGTCGTGTCCGGTGATGGTATTAAGGTTGACCCAAAAAAGATGAGGTATGAAGAATTGACCTAGACCACAGACTCCTTCAGATATGTAAAGCTTTCTTGGGTTGGCTGGTTATTATAGGAGATTTGTTGACGATTTCTCATCTATTGCATCTCTATTGACAAAGTTGACTTAAAAGAAGGCCAAGTTTTTATGGTCAAATGAATGTGAGAAGAGTTTTTTTTACTTTGAAAGATCAACTTAGATTGGCTCTTGTTTTGACTTTATCAGATGGGTTAGATAGGTTTATGGTGTATCGCGATGCTTCTCGGATTGGGTTATATTGTGTTCTTATGCAACATAGTATGGTGATAGCTTATGCATCAAGGTAATTGAAGGTGCATAAATGTAATTACCTGAGCCATAATCTTGAATTAGCGGTTGTGGTGTTTGCTTTAAAGATTTGGAGACATTATTTGTATGTGGTTCATATTGATGTTTTCAGCGATTACAAGAGTTTGCAATATGTTTTCACCCTAAGGGATCTTAAGTTGAGGCATAGAAGGTGGTTGGAACTCCTTAAGGACTATTACATGAGTGCACAGTATCATCCCGACAAGGCAAATGTTGCAGCCAATGCTTATAGTAGAATGTCTGTAGGGAATGTAGCTCACGTTGACGATGGAAAGAAGGAGTTGGTAAAAGATGTTCACCCTTTGTCTAGGATGCATATTAGGTCAGCTGACTCTAATGAGGGTGGATTCATGTGCAGAATGGTGCCAGATCTTCTATGGTTTTGGATGTCAAGGCTAAGCAAGATTTAGACCCATCACCGATTGAGTTAAAGAAGTTAGTTGCCGAAAAGAAGATAATGGTTTTCTCCCAAAAGGGAGATAGTGTTCTTCAGTATCTAGATCAGTTGTGTGCTCCAGATGTGGATGATCTTAGGAAAGTTATCCTGAGTGAAGCCCATAACTCTCATTATTCTATTCACGTGAGATCCATAAGGATGTATTAGGATTTGAGGGAAGTGTATTGGTGGGATGATATGAAGAAAGATATAGCCAAGTTTGTATCCGGCTATCCTAATTGTCAACAAGTAAAGGTAGAGTGTCAAAGGCCCAGTGATTTTGCTCAAGATATTGAGATTGGTACTTGGAAGTGGGAAGACGTGAACATGGATTTTCTTGTTGGTATGCCCCGAACTCGAAAGCAATTTGATTCAATTTGGGTTATCGTTGATTTTTTGACTAAATCGGCTCATTTCCTACTAGTCAAGACTACCTTTTATGCCGACGATTATGCAAGGTTGTATATCCAAGAGTTGGTAAGGTTACATGGTATGTCTAGATCTATCATATCAGATCGTTGCATCCAATTTACTTCTCACTTTTGGAGATCGTTTCAAAGAGGACTTGGCGCCATGGTGAAGTAAAGTATTGTCTTTGATCTTCAAACTGATGGACAAGCCGAAAGGACAATTCAAACTTTGTAGGAAATGTTAAGGGCTTGTGTGTTGGAATTTAAGTGTAACAGGAATGATCATCTACCACTCATCGAGTTTGCTTATAACATTAGCTTCCATGCTAGCATTGGTATGGCAACATTTGAAGCTTTGTATGGTAGAAGATGCATATCTCCAATGGGGTGGTTTTAGTTGGGAGAGATGGCTTTGATTGGCCTGGATTTGGTATTGGAGGCCATGGAGAAGGTGAAATTGATTAGGAAGAGGTTGAAGTTGGCTCAAAGTCACCAAAAGTCTTATTCGGATGTTAGAAAGGGGGATCTTGAGTTTCACGTGGGTGATTGGGTGTTGTGAAGGTCTCACTCATGAAGGTTGTAATGCATTTTGGTAAGAAGGACAAGTTAAGTTCCCAGTATATAGGCCCTTATGAGATTATTAAGTAGATTGTGAATGTGGATTATAGATTGGATTTGCCTCCAAATTTGAGTTCTATCAACCAGATTTTCCATATATCTTTGTTGAGGAAATTGATTGGTGATCCTTGTACACTTGTGTCTTTGGAAGGTGTTGAGGTTGAGGAGAACTTGCCTTATAAGGAAGTCCCGGTTGAGATCTTGGATAGGTAAGTGAAGAAACTTCACAACAAGGATGTGGCTTCGGTTAAAGTGCTTTATAGAAATCAACATGTAGAGAGTGTTGCATGGGAGGTGGAGTTGGACATGAAGAAATGATATCCCCATCTTTACCAACCTTCTCAAGCCTAAGGTGTTAGAGTCTTTCTTTTTCAAGTGGTCCTAATTGTTTCACACTTGAGTTTCATGAAATGACATGCATACACGTGCACGAAAATGATTTAAAGATGTTTCGAATGATTTAAAGATGTTTTGATATGAGTTTTAGTGACTTTATAATTTTCAAATGATGAAAGATGCATTGTGCATTTATGTTTAAATGTTTCATGTTCATGTCAAGCCTTTCAAGCCTTGTTATAGAACCTTCAAGGACGAATGTTCCCAAGGGGGATATAATGTAAACACCTGGATGTTGTACGTCCTTAATGGTGCTTGTATTTTGGTCAGAGAAAGTTTTTTACCAAGGTGACACCTTATGGGTACCTCCACGGGCCGTGTGACTCACCACGGGCCGTGTGGAGGAGCCTTGAGGTGGCCCTTGGCCTTGTGCATAGAGTGTTTGCCTTATGATGGAGTTTGAGACCAAGACATGCACCACATGAACCCCACATGCTCTGCGTGGCACTTTATGGGCCGTGTAGTGGCTTATGTAGTAGCCTTGGCCTTGAAACCACATTTTGGCCAAGAAACATCACACATGAACCTCATACGGTCCGTATAACGCTTCATGAGAGGTATGGGCATTGATGTAAACAATTTCTAAGTATGGAATCACCGTCTCAAAACATCATCAGTGAGAATTTTTCTATGTGTAGCTATACTGAAGGCTACAGTGTCCGTATGTCCTTAAACGATCTGTATAGTCTCCATACAGACCCCTGCCAACATTTTGGCTTCTGTTTCATTAATGACCTTGTTGTAATTTTGGCTACTTCGAAGGGATGTTTGTGACATCCTGTCCCATTCTAATACTTTCAAATGACCTATACTCTTCTTCTCTCATTCAAATTCAAATCAACACTTAGAATTTATTCAAGCTCTCTCTTAAGAACTCCTCTCAAGCGAACTAGTGAAGGCTTAGCTTGGGGATTAAGGAAAGGCTCTCTTCTTTATCAAATTCTTCTTGTTTCTTCTTGCGTAAAATAAGTATGTGGGATTGATTCATGGTCCCCTTTAACCCATGAAGAACCCTGTCATGGCCAGACCTAGGGTCTAGGAGTGACATGGTGAATGGGAACCCGAGAGTCCCTAAAAAAGCCTCAAAGTATCCATATTCACATCATCAGTTCGAAAGTGTACGAATAATAAGTACATAGTTCAAAGGGACCGGACACGCTATGGAGATGTCATGGGGAAAGGAATTACATGGATCCACATAACACATAGCACATAATGACTAAGGGGCGGGTAAGCATGACTCACTCTATAGGGACAATTCAGGACTTAGGAGCTTCCATGACATAACATAAGAACACATCATAATACACATGGCCCATCCACATAATGATACCTATTAGATAGATATATCCACAAATAGAATCTCCTAATTCAACACTTAGCATATAAATGCAAAAGATTCTACAAATTGTCCAATAATGCCTCAAGTCATAAGATAGTACGGAGGCCAAGACATGTCCTGGCCTCACCCTCAAAGTAAATAATATAAACAAAAGTAGCATAGGCAGAGAAAGGTGGTTTGTCCTTGGGACATTGGACTTACCACAACAAGCGAATCTCAAGATCCAAGCTAACTGTCATAAGCTAGATGAAGGCAGTCCTCGGTCCATACATGGTTAGATCATGTAGGCAAAAGTATGAATTAGTACGTTTAAATGTACTAAAAATGTTGGTATACAATGTAAATGACTTATCAAACCTATATTCAATGTTATATAACAAGGGCACATAGTATAGAAAGAAGTATACATCCAAAGGAAAGTAGTATAACAATATGTCATGAAATTCATGATGCATGAAATGTGATAATGCTCATATAAAGTGGGAATGAGACCTCAACCGATTTATAAGACCAAGTGAGCTATTACTTGAAATTTTGATGTTATCCAAACATTGGAAAAGATGTGTTCTACTTGCCAAAGGTAAACAACACATCTCCTTACAGGCCTCCTATTTCGGAGAAGTGACCTTTCTTATGGGCATCCCATTTTGGATAGGATTTTCAATTCATATCATCTCATATAAATGTTGTAACCACACCTTACGAGCCTCTCATTTCATTTAGGGTTACCATATACATATACCTATGTTGGTACATAGTTCATGGAAAGGGATAGGATCCCTTGAGAAAAGCCCTGTCGACCCCAATAACTTGGTGCTAGTTCATCATCCCACAAGAATATATATATACACATACATGCTTTCAAAAGATATGCAAGTCATTTCAAATTGTTTCAATGCATACATGGGCTTAAAAGTCAAACATTATTCATAATAATTCATACATGGGCTCATATGCCAAACAATAATCCATATCATACTTTTCATGCATAGGAATAGCTCATTCACACATACGAAATAGTATAAACACGCAAAATATTCAAAGAGACATATCATAGACATTTATGTGATCACATTCTCGTCATAACCATAATCTTATTAAAATCATATACATAAACATACTTGGGCTTAACCCACTTCATAATTTTCATAAAAATCCAATGTACATGAATGCATATGCCATGAATGAAATGTGAATAGCAATGTGTAATATAGATTCAATCTAAAATCAACAATATAAGATGAAATTCAAGTAAACTCATAATTAAAATCCACATTAATTTCATAATATTGATTACCCATGCTTAAAATCAAACTTTAAAGGGACAACGAATGATCAAATCTTCATAATAATCAAGTAATTCAACATATTAGGGCTCATTTCAATTTAAAGTCAACAATAAAGTATAGCTCATACTTCAATTAAATTTAAGAAAAAATAATATTCAAAGTCCATATTTAAAGTAAGCAAAATTTCATAAAATCCAAATGAAAAGCTTTTGGGTCTTCTTGGTTGAAAGAAACTAAAAATTAATCCTACATGCCTTAGTTAACGAAGAAGATTAAAGAAGAAATTGATGAAGAAAAGTGTTTTTACTTGATTTTCATACCTAGTCTTCACAAGAGCCTTTGAGAGAGTTCTTAAGTAGAGTTCAATATAATTCTAGGTGTAAGGATGAATTTGAATTGGAGAATAAAGTATAGGTCATTTGAATGACTTTCGGTATCATAGAAAGTTACAAAAGACCCTTAGGATAAACCATAATCATGAAAATGCCATTTATGAAAAAAGTAGAAAAATTGAAGTCAAGGTCTTAGAGAGAGAAGATATGAGCCGTGAGGCACTATATGGACCATACACTTGCCCGTGGTCCAACACTTAGAAAACTTCCACTTGACGAAGGTCCGAGTAATCCCATACTTTGAAAATTTCAACATAAGCACCCTTATGGAAGGTTTATATGGACCATACCAAGCCATATAGTTCATGTAACTCCTCCATGCCATATTACTTTAAAAAAATTCTCCACAACAATGTTCGGAGACGGTGATCCAATACTTCAAAAATTTTCACTCCAACACCTATACGGAAAGGCCTCACAGACTGTGAAACACTATATAGTATGTGAGAGGGGTCGTACAACTTGCCTTAGGCTCTATACTATGGAGTCTCAAGCCCAAGGCTACCATACGGTCCACCACACAGTCCATATTGCCTCACACAGACCGTGTTGGGTCTAAGTGTGGTATGCCTTGGTCCTAAACTCCACATTAAGGCCCTCATTTCCCACACAAGGCCAAGGGCCAAAGGATGCTACACATGGTCCGTATAGCACCACACGAACCGTGAAGGCTTCCATGAAGCATCACCTTGGTCTAAAACATTCTGCAACCAAATTTTCAACCTCCATTAAGGTCGTACAATGTCCGGGTCCTTACAATCCCAACTCTTTTACACTTGATTTTTATGAAATGGAGCTTACTTTAACTATGAGTTTAAGAATATTCTTTATTTAATTCAATTGAGATATGAGATATGCTTTAATGTTGATTTTAAAGTGAAATAAGCCCTAATATGTTGAATTAAAGTGATATTATGAAGATTTGAATATGCATTGTCCCTTTAAAGATTGGTTTAAACATGGATAATCTAAATTTTGATTTCAATGTGGATATTACTTATGAATTTACTTGAATTTTATATTGAATTATTGATTTAAGATTGAATCTCTATTGTCCATTGTTATTCTTATATTATTCCTGGCATATGCGTACATAATCATTGATTTTTAATGAAAATTATTAGTGGATTATACGAAAATGATTCAGTGAGTTGAGCTCACAAAGTTTTATTATTCGGTGAGTTAAGCTCACAAATATTTATTATTCAGTGAGTTAAGCTCACATATAGTTATGAAAAGAATGTCATCACATAAATGTCTATGATAATTGGGTGTTTACTCCATATTGTATATATGTGAATGAACTTTTCCTATGCATGAAAGTACAGATTGAATTATGACTTCGCTTTTGAGCCCAAGTATGCATGATTATGAAGAATGGTGAGCTTTTAAGACTAAGTCTGCATTAAAATGATTTTAAATGACTTATGCCTCTTTTGAAAGCATGTATATGTATAAGTATTCTTGTGGGATAATTGTCACGACCCAAGCCTAAGGCTCAGATGTAACACTGTGCAAGGGGAATACGAAGGGACCCCAAGCAAGCTTCTTAGCACATCATTACACATCCTTGGTTGCGGAAGCAATAAAATAACAACAAGAGATAGTAAATAGGGATAACACCAACTACTATACACATGACATGTCCAACAACACCTCTACTATATAGATAAGAGCGGGGCCTAAGATAAGAAACCGAGCTCACCCTCATAGTCAACATATACATATAATAAATATAGTCTTAGAAAATATCATGAGGTCAAACCATAGTCCCCGAAAAAGAGGACTCACCAACAAACTTGAGAAAAATCATATTAGCCACGTGGATGGAGATGCTCAAGCGGGGCTTCGGTTCCTATATGGTGATATCACGTAGGCATAGAGTATGCGCTAGTATATTTGAATGTACTAAGTATGTAGGATGCAATGAAACAAATGATAAGCACCATAAGCAAAATGCATAACATAGACAATGGGTAAGCATATAGCAATGTCGCATGTATGAATGATGATCGAAGTAAAACCTTGTTGATATAGAACATAATACATGTGTAAGGAGAGACTATTGTTAGTGAATATCCAAGTCCTACCACTCCGTTGAAGAGGCGAATGTGGTACGAACCCCTCAATAGGTTGATGAGGTACGAACCCCCAACATGGTTGATGAGGTACAAATCCTCCAACATGGTTGATCAAGTACAAACCACCCAAAATAGTTATCAAGGTACAAATCCCTCGACATGGTTGCACGAGCCTACCACCTCCCGATTGAGGCAATCGAGGTACAAACCCCTCAACAAGGTTATCCGGGCCTACAAACCCCTGAGTGAGGCTTGGAAAATTCCTAACATTATAGGGATAATATCATATACATACATTTCTTTCATCATTATATAGTCATTTAACTCATAAGACATGCATTGGATCTTCAATTCCTCTAGAAACTCATAACCGGACATTTTATCAAACACTTGTCGGGTGTGTAGTGCTTGTGTAAAACCATCAAATTCAAGAGTGTAATCATGCTAGAAAATCCAATGTAAAATATTTAATAGATTCCTAGTAACATCCTCAAGCAATATACATCAAAACCCTTCGTCAAATCTCACAACAAATCTTATATTCATAGCTCAAAACATGCTAAAGCAACCATAATTTCATGAAAGCCCAATATACTGTGCAATGAAATTCATAATAATTAAGATCCATGAGTAAATCAACTATAAATCTTGCAATTTTACGTAAACGAAAGCTTGGGTATCATGGGTAAAAGGAACCCATGAAGGAATCCCACATACTTTAGCTTTGGAGAATCGTTTGATGAAGATTGGAGATGGAGACTTGAAGCTTGAATGATAACCTTAGAATCCGGATGAGTTTTTGGAATTGAAATTTGGAGATGAAATATTGCCCCAGCCGTGTCGCGCTAGGGGTACGTAGGCACACTGTTTTTGAGTCACTTTGCAAATTGAAATTGTGAATCGTTCGCTCTAAAATTAGGGTTAGACCCATCTCCCATTCAATTTGACCCTTTTAACAAGAATATGAAGTCGAATTTTTGATATCACATACGAATTTCATGAAATATGGAAATTACGATTTCGGGCACTTTCGAGGCACACTTTGGGCACTTTTTGGGTTTGTTTCAATGATGACTTAGCACCGAATGAGATTGGAGGCATCAGTGCCATCCCCAAGGGTCCTTTTTCTCTCTCTTGAACTATGTTCCAGCATAGATATATGATAACCCTCTACCGAAATGACTTAGCTGTAAGGTGTGGTTGCAAATTTTGATATGATATGATATGATATGATATGATATGTAAATCCTTCTGAAATGACTGGATCGTAGAAGGTGGCCATTACATTGAAATGATCAAGTTCTAAGGTGTGGTGTAGATTAACTTTGGTAAGTATCTTCTCTCACCCGATGGGAGGTCTTCATCGGGCAAATTCATGTAATAACTCGCATGGGTTTGAGATGTCGATTATGTTCTCTTCCATTTCCATATGGAAGCATTATGATATTTCATGCATCATGAATTACATGGCATATTATTATATTACCATTCTTTGTCTATATAATCCTATATATGTGTCCTTATCATCTAACATTGAATGCAGGTTTAATAAGTTCATATGCATTTGCATGTACGCATGTTTAGTACATTCAAATGTACTAATGTATACTTTTTGCCTATATGATCTAACTATGTAGGGATTGGAGATTATATTCATCCACTTTTTGATGGCTAGTTGGATTCTTGGAAGTTGTTGTTGTAAGTCCTATCATCTAAGGACAAGCCATCATCCCTTCTATCTCTTATGTCACCATCGTTTATAATATATTTACTTTGAAGGTGATCCCCGGACATGTCTTGGACCCTGTACTATTTTATTACTTAGAGGCGTTATTGGCCCTCCTATAGACTTTTGTATGGATATATGATATGTGTATTTATTCAGAGATTATAGTTATGGCTATCTATTTGATATGCTTATTATGATTTGTTAATTATATGATATGGATTTACGATATGATGTGGAAGTGTGGAAGATCCTAAGTCCCGTTTTACTCCATAGAGTGAGTCATACTTACTCTCCCCTTAGTTTATATGTGCTATGTGTTATGTCAATTTATACAGATCCTTATCCAATGATATCTCGATAGCCTGAGTCATAGTTTCCTGTCCCTTAGATCTTTGTGTTTACCATCTCTTTTTGCGCTTTTGAATCGATGATCTGAGTTTGGATACTGTGAAGCTTGTTTTAGGACTCTCGGGTTCCCATACGCCATGTCACTCCTGGACCCTGAGTCCAGGTTATGACATCAAATCTAGGAATTAATTCGAAAATTAAAAAATGACGATGCTCATCAATCAAATTTAACATTGGAAAGCTGACAATTGATAGAATTTCATTTCGAGACTCATACCTCCAATTTGTACCACAAATCACTTTCGAACAACTTAAACTTTTAAAACTCAAAAACTTCAAAATTTCTCAACATTTAATTAAAATTTCCAAATCAAACCCATAAGTTGATTAAACATGAGTCGAAGCAATTTGCAAGAGGGGAAAAATAGTAATATTTTATAATTTTCCAAAAATAACATTCAAGATCATTACATATATCCTTAATGTTAGGACCCGGACCTAGGTCCTAGACATGACACAGCGAATGGGGAACCCAAAGGACGCCAAAAAAGCCTATTAGCATATCATTCACATCCTTGGTTTACGGAAGCAATTAAATATCAACAAGATAACATAAAATAAGAATAAAAGGGGCTAAGAGAATCTTTCATATCTTAAAACATACAAGAGTCAAGAGAGTAAAAGCGCAAAGCATCATTACATAACTTGTCTAACAACACCTCCAAACATAGAATTGAGCGAGGGCCAATACAACATTCTAGGCTTGGCTGTCGATAGGGAATATAAAGGATTTGGAGTACCCCCTCTTACAATGATAAACTTAAAAAATTAGAAACAGACTGAAAATAAATTAAAAACTACATAAAGGACTTATTCCTACCGAATATCTTGAAAAAACCCAGTTCCTAATCAAATCCTTGAAGCTGATAATAAGTCAATTATTAAGGATTTGTACTCATAAGACATGCATTGGACCTTCAATTCCTCAAGAAGTCATAATTGAACATTTTATCAAACACTTGACGGGTGTGTAATTCTAGTGTAAAACCATACAATTTAGTGATAAATTCATGAAAGAAAATTCAATGTAAAACCACCCAACAATACATGGTAACACTCTCAAGAAATATATGTCAAAACCCTTCATCAAATCCTAGAATCGATCTTAGATTCGTACCTCAAAATATGCTAAAACAGTCACAATTTCATTAAACCCCAACACAGTTCATAGTCTAATTCATAATAAGTAAGACCCATAAGTAAATCAACTTGAAATCATACAATTTAGGTAAAAAAAAAAAGCTTGGGTGAAAGGACCCAACAGTTGAAACCCACATACCTTGAATTTGGAGAATTCCTCGAAGAAGATTTGAATAGAGGCTTGAAGCTTGGATGAATTCCTTAAGATCCGGAAGAGATTTGGACACTTGAATTTCGAGAGAAATATTACTCTAAGGGTTTGAGAGAGTATTGGGAAATATCTTGTATGGTATGAAGGTGAAATATGACTAAGTATAGGTATTTTCACACATGGAAAGGCTTAGGCCCAAGACCCTAAAGTCTTGGAACAGACTAAAATAACTGGCACAAAAATAAACTGAGGTGCTCCCTTTGCGTGTTGCGCTAGCGGCGCGCTAGCTCATTGGAAATCACATTTCTGTGATTTTCAAATTTTACTATGGTTGCTCTTAAATCAGGGTTAGACCCATCTACCACTCAATTTTTCCTCTTGAACAAGAATATGAAATCGAATTTTCAATAGCGCATGCAGAATTTGAGATATATGGAAATTACTATTCCGAGCACTTTTGAGGCCCATTTTCATGTATTTTTTGGGGTCGTTTTATGGTGGGTGTGCAATGCTAGTGTAAAACCATGCAATTCAATAGTGAAATCATGAAAGAAATTTTAGTGTAAGACCACCCACCAACACTTGGTAATATCCTCATGTAACATACATCAAAACCCTTCATCAAATCTCAAGATTGATGTAAGATTCATAGCTCAAAACATGCTTAAACAATCACACTTTCACAAAACTACAACATAATTCATAGTCAAGTACATCGTAGAAGACCCATATATCAAATCGACTTAGAAACATGCAATTTAGGTAAAAAGGAAGCTTAGGCACCATGGGTAAAAAGACCTAATAGTTGAAACTCACATACCTTGTCTTTAGAGAATCTTCGATGAAGATTGAAATTGGAGACTTGAAGCTTGAGTGAAATCCTTAAAATCCGAATGAGTTTTGAGACATGAAATTTGGGGTGAAATATTTGTCTAAGTGATCTAGAGAGTATTTGGGAATGTCTTGTATGATATAGGTATTTTCACGCATAGGAAGACTTAATCCCAAGACCCCAAAGCCTTGGACCAAGATTAGAAAACTGGTAACAAAATACATTGCTCCGCAACAGGTCAGTGTCGTGGAGTAGTCGCGGACTGCTATTGGAATTGCCAAATTGGCAAAATTTGTTTTTCACTACGGGTCCTCTATAATTCGTATTATACCCACTTGCAACTCAATTTTGACCCCTGAACAAGAATATGAAGTCGAATTTTCGGTATCACGCATGGATTTTCAAATATATGGAAAATACTAATTCGAGCACTTCTGAGGAACATTTTCAGGCACTTTTTGGTGTCGTTTCACACATACTTTCACTTTGGATAATTTCTTGATGAAGATTGGAATGGAGACTTGAAGCTTAAGTGATTTCCTTCAGATTTGGAATGAGTTTTGGCACTTGAATTTTGGGTTAAATATTTGTCTAAGTGTTTGAGAGAGTATTGGGGAATGTCTTCTATAATATGGTGTTGAAATATGGCAAAGTATAGGTATTTTCACACGTAGGATTACTTAGGCCCAAGACCCAAAATCCTTGGACCGAGATAAAATAACTGGGCAAAAATAACACAGTGGTGTGCCCCAGTCGCGCGGCGCTAGGAGCGCACACTGCTCACTGGAAATTGCATCTTTGAAAATTGAAATTGTGATTCAATCACTTTAAAATCAGGGTTAGGCTCATCCCCCACTCAATTTTGTCCCCTAATGAAGAATATGAAGCCAAAATTTTTGATATCACACACGGATTTGAGATATATGGAAATTACGGTTTCGGGCACTTCTGAGGTACATTTTCGGGCTTTTTTTGAGGTTGTTTCAATTCTCCCCTTGGAACATTCATCCCTGAATTCTAAAGAAGTATACCTAAGAAGAGTAATCATGAATAAATCATCCCCAACAAGAATGCAATAATGCACTTAACCACCATTTTCAAAAATCTCAACATAAGTGTTAAAATTGCCATGAACTCGTCAACATAAACAAGAATGCATGCAATGGCATAAAGGGCTGATACATGAGACATGAAATCACATAGAACACTTAGAATTAGTTCCTTATGCTTGAGTATAATGTAAGAGACAAGGATATCATTTTTGCATGTCTGCTTCGACCTCCCATGTGGCACTTTTGACTTGCTGATTCCTCCAAAAGACCTTAAGGGAAGCCACATCCTTGTTCCTCAATCTCTTCACTTGTCTATCCAAGATCTCTACTAGAACCTCTTCATAAGTCAAGTTGTCTTCAACAACACCTACAACATCAAATGGAACAATAGTATTCGGGTCACCCACAAATCTCCTCAACATGGATACATGAAACACCGGATGAACCAAGTCCATTTCATTAGGAAACTCCACCTCATAAGCTACCTTTCTAATCCTCCTCATCACCCAATAAGGACCCACATATCTTGGACTGAACTTACCCCTTTTTACCAAAACAAATCACACCTTTCATGGGTGAAACATTCAAATAGATCTAATCACCAACTTTAAATGATAGGTCCCTTCTACTCAGACCTGAGGATTTTTGACGACTTTGGGCTATTTTCAACCTTTCCCTAATGAACATCACCTTCTCCATAGTCTCAATGACAAGATCCGGAGCCAACAATGCCATTTTTCCTACTTTAAACCACCCAACCGGTGATCTACAACACCTACCATAGAGGACCTCAAAAGGAGCCATACCAATACTAGAATATAGCTATTATTATAGGCAAAAACAATCAAGGGAAGATGATCATCCCAACTACCCTTAAACTCCAATATACAAGCTCTAATCATATCCTCAAGAGTTTGGATAGTTCTTTCAGCTTGGCCATCCATTTGAGGGTGAAAGGTCGTACTAAGCTTTACCTTGGTACAAGGACCTCTTATGAAGGACCTCTAAAAGTGAAAAGTGAATTAAGCACCACGATCTGATATGGTAGACAAGGGCACCCCATGCAATCTAATCAACTCATGAATGTATAATTTAGCATAGTCTTCAGCCCCATAAGTAGTATTAGCCAGTAAAAAATGAGCTGACTTTGTCATTCTGTCAACCACAACCCAAATAGAATAAAAACCCTTTCTAGTCTTAGGCAACCCAACCACAAAATCCATGTTTATCTCCTCCCACTTCCAAGTAAGAATCTCTATATCTTGGGTTAGGCCAGCATTTGGTGTTCAGCTTTGACTTTATAGCAACTATGAAAATCGGATACAAATTTGGCAATGTCTTTGTTCATACCTCCCCACCAAAACATATCCCTCGAATCTCTAGACATCTTGGTAGAACCGGGGTGAATAGAATATGAATGAATTATGAGCCTCATCAAGAATCTTCTCTCTCAAGCCATCAATACTAGGCACACACAACCTACCTTGGTACCTAAGGGCACCATCTCCCACTTGGGAGTAAACCTCCACCTTGCCACCACTCACAAATGCCTTCAATTCTAACAAGGAAGGATCAATGTGTTACTTTACTTTTACCTCATCAACCAAGGAAGGTTTTGAACCATCGATGTCACGACCCAAGCCTAGGGCCTAGAGGTGACACGGCAAATAGGGAACTCTAAGGAACCCCAAACAAGCATCTTAACTTGTCATTACACATCCTTGGGCACGGAAGCATATAAAGACATATAGATTAAGAATAGCGGCAGTGGGACTAATGGAAATCTTGCATAAACGTCATAATCAAGAGTCAATAGTCAAAGCTCATACATAAATACACAACATGTCCAACAAGCACCTCTAACACATAGATACAACGGGGGCCAAGACAAGCTACCGGGCTCACCCTCATAGTTAATAGAACATATGATAGTGTCTCAATATATTGATAATAGTAACTTAGACCAAGGTACACGAAATGGACGAATAACCAATGAGTTTGGATTAGCACCGTCTAGCCACGTGGAGGAGAAGGATGATCAACTTGGGCACCGGTCCCTACATGGTGATATCATGTAGGCAAGAGTATGCGTTAGTACATTTGAAAGTACTAAGTATGTCGGATGCAATCAACAAGAGATAAGCTTCATGATCAACATGCATAACATTGGGAAATAGACATAATATAGCAATATGACATGTATGTTCAATGCGTAAGTAAAACATGCTTAAGTAAATCATACTCATATAGGATACCATATGTGAAGAGGAGACCAAGCTAGATTTCCAAGGTATAAACCCCTTGGGGTTGGTGATGATAGCACCCATCACCCTTGTGTGTGAGGTGTGAACCCCTCATCAAGGTTAGTGATGATCGCACCCATCACCCTAGTAATTGAGATATCAACCCCTCAACTAGGTCGGTGATGATCGCACCCATCACCCTCGTGGTTAAGTCTTTGACCCCTCAAATAGGCTCCTGAATAGAGAATGGTCTACCACAGCATTTTATATCGTATTCATCATGTACATAAGCTCATTTCATCATCATATAGTCAATTGTCTCATATCTCATGATTTAGACCTTCATTTCCTCAGGAAACCATAATCGGACATTCTACAAAACACCTTGGGGGTGTGTAATAGGGACAAAAGACCATGAATTTAGAGATGAAATCATGCAAGAAGATATATTGTAAAACCATCAATCAACACCTTGCAACACTACCAAGATATTCATAGCGAAACCCCTCATCTAATCCAACATTAGATCCAAGATTTAGAGCTCAAAACATGCTAAAACAACCATACTTTTATGAACTAAAATTACTCTGCAATAAATTTCTCAATATACAAGACCCACATGTAAAATCAACTTCAAATCATGAAATATTAGTAAAAAGAGGATTTAGGCACCATGAGTGCGGACCCAATGGTTCAACACCACACACCTTATCTTTGGGGAAGTTCTTGATGATGTTTGAAAATGGAGGCTTGAAGCTTGAGGAGAATCCTTAGCTTTTGATGAGGCTTTTGGGTCTTGAATTTAGGAGTGAAAATATGGCTAAGTGTTTTAGTGAGTGTTGGGAAATGTTTTAGGGGATATGGGAGTGAAAGTTCGCTAAGTATAGGTAAGAACACGTTTGGGAAAACTTAGGCCCAACACTTAGAAAAATCTGGACAGGCTAGGAAAAACTGTCAGAAAATACACTCTCCGCATCGCAGAGAGAATGTGGAGGCTCTCTGGAAATCTCACCAAGTGAAATTTTATAATTCGATTCTGTATCCTTAAATTCGAGGTTAGACACTTTTCACCCTAATTTGGACCCCCTGAACAAGAATATGAAATTGGATTTTCAAAATAACCAATGGATTTTTTGGATATACGAAAAACAAGATTTCGGGCACTTCTGAGGCACATTTTTAGGCACTTTTTAGGATCGTTTCAATATCTCCCCCTTGGGAACATTCGTCCCTGAATGTAAAAAAGACGTACAAGATAAGAGTAATCATACAAATCAGCCCCAACAAGAATGTAACATAATATGTAAAACACCATTTTCAAAAATCTCAACATAAGTATAAAATCATTATAAGCTTAAACTTAAACATAAATGCATATGAATGACATAGGGGCTGAAATGTAAGACTTGAGAGTGGAATGGAAAATATATGGATATCGCTTTTGCATGTCCGCTTCGGCCTCCCAAGTAGCACTTTCGACTTGTTGGTTCCTCCAAAGGACCTTAACGGATGCGACTTCTTTGTTCCTCGATCTCTTTACTTACCTATCCAAGATCTGAATCGGGACCTCCTCATAAGTCAAGTTATCCTCCACATCTCCACAAGATCAAGAGGAACAATGGTATTAGGATCACAAACACATTTTCTCAACATTGAGACATGAAACACCGGATGGACCAAATTTATTTCATTAGGCAACTTCAACTCATAAGCTACCTTGCCAACTCTCCTAATCACCTCATAAGGACCAACGCACCTTGTGCTCAACTTCCCTTTTTTGCCAAAATGGACCACACCTTTCATTGGAGAAACCTTAAAATAAACCCAATCATCCACTTGGAATTCTAGGTCTCTTCTTCTTACATCCGCATAGGATTTTTGACGAATTTGGGCTGTCGTCAACCTTTCCCTAATCATCTTAACCTTCTCAAGAGCATCCATAACTAGATCCGGCCCCAATAAGGCCACCTCTCCAACCTCAAACCAACCCACTAGTGATCTACAACGTCTCCCATAAAGAGCTTCTAAAGGAGCCATACCGATGCTAGACTGATACCTATTGTTGTAAGTAAACTCAATCAATGGAAGATGGTCATCCCAACTACCTTTAAGCTCGAAGAAAAAATCCCTAAGCATATCCTCAAGTGTTTGAATTGTCCTCTGACTTGTCCATCCATTTGACGGTGGAAGCTCGTACTAAGGTGAACTTTGGTTTCAAGACCCCTTTGAAAAGCTCTCTAAAAGTATGAAATAAATTGTGCATGATGATCAAATATAATGGATAAGGGAACCCCACGCAACCTCACCAACTCATGGATATACAACCTTGCATTCTCTTCAGCCCCATATGAAGTCTTGACCGGTAGAAAGTGAGCCGATTTCGTCATCCTATCAACCACAACCCATATGGAATCAAAACCTTTTCAATTCTTGGGCAACCCAACCATGAAATCCATATTAATCACCTTCCACTTTCAAGCAGGAAGCTCTATGTCTTGGGTTAGGCCACCTGACCTTTGATGCTCAACTTTGACTTGTTGACAACTATAGCAACCAGTGACAAATTTGGCAATTTCCCTCTTCATGCCTCCCCACCAATACACATCCCTCAAGTCTCTATACGTTTTGGTGGAACCGGGTGGATAGAATAGGAGGAATTATGGACTTCATCAAGAATTATCTCCCTCAAACCACCAACACATGATACACACAACCTGCCTTTGTATCTAAGGGCCCCATCTTCCCCTTGGGCGAAAACCTCTATCTTGCCTTCTTTCACCAAGGCCTTTAACTCAAGCAAGGAGTAATCTAGATCTTGTTTTGCAATCACCTCATCAACCAAAAAAGATTTAAAACCATCAACAACAACAATACCATCACCCTCATCTTCTAACCTCACCCCTAGTCTAGCAAATCTATGCACCTCCTTAACCATCTCCCTATCACCACCATCCATATGAGCTAGGCTACCCATAGACACCCGACTCAAAGCATTTGCCACAACATTGGCCTTACCCGGATGGTAATGTACACTCATGTCATAGTCCTTAAGGAGTTCTAGCCACCTTCTTTGTCTCAAGTTGAGATCTTTTTGAGTGAAGACATATTGAAAGCTCTTGTGATTGGTGAAGACATCAACATGCACCCTATACAAATAATGACGCCAAATCTTTAATGCAAACACCATAACATCCAATTAAAGATCATGGGTAGGGTAGTTCTTTTCATGCACTTTGAGTTGCCTAGAAGTATAGGCTATGACTTTACCATTTTTCATTAGTACACAACCCAAACCAACTGTAGATGCATCACAATACACAACAAAACTCAAGCCCATTCAGTAGTGAAAATATAGGAGCAAACACAAGTCTATCTTTCAATGTTTGGAAACTTTTATCACATTCATTAGTCCACACAAACTTAACCTTCTTTTGAGTCAATTTTTCATAGGAGAAGCAATGGAGGAGAACCTATTCACAAACCTTCTATAGTAACCTGCAAGATCTAAGAAACTCCTCATGTTCAACGGGGTCAATGGTCTAGGCCGGATTCCTAATCACATTGGTTTTCCTAGGATCCACTTTTATACCATCCCCCGCCATTACATGACCTACGAATGCAACTTCCTTCCAACCAAAATTCACACTTGCCATATTTAACATACAATTTCTCCTCCCTCAATCTTTGCAACACAACCCTCAAATGACTCATATGCTTCTCCCTACTATGTGAATAGATCAAAATATCAGCAATGAAGACCACAACAAAGGAATCAAGGTAGGCTTGAAGACCTTATTCATTAGGTCCATTAAGATTTTCGACGCATTAGTCAATCCAAAGGACATCACCACAAATTCATAATGCCCATACCAAGTCCGGAAGGCCGTCTTTGGAATATCACACTCCCTCACCCTTACTTGATGGTACCCGAATTGATGATCAATCTTAGAGAAAAAGCTATCCCCTTGTAATTGGTCAAACAAGTCATCAATTTTTGGAAGAGGATATCTATTCTTTATAGTGACTCTAGTGAGTTCTCGATAGTCAGTACACATTCTAAGTGACCTATCTTTCTTCTTTACAAACAACACCAGTTCACCTCAAGGTGATTGGCTAGGTTTAATAAATACCTTCTCCAACTAATCTTTCAATTGCTCCTTTAACTCCATCAACACCACCGGGGCCATACGGCAAGGGGGAATAGAGATAGGTTAAGTGTCGGGAAGGAGATCTATTTGCCAAAATCTATCTCCCTTTTGGGAGGGACATCAGGAAGGTCATTTGGAAGACATCAAGAAATTCATTTACAATAGAACGACTCAATGGAAGGGACTTTGGACTCCACATCTTTGACTCTCACAAGATGATACAAACACCCCTTGGAAATCAACCTATAGGTTTTAATGCATGAGATGAACCTACGCCTCACTACTACATCATAACTTTCCCTCTCAAGGATGGGTTCGTTTGGAAGTTGAAACTTGACCCTACGAGTTCTACGATCAATGAAAGCATATTATGCATACAACCAATCCATCCCAAGGATAACATCAAAATCAACCATATCTAATTCAACAAGATCACAAGGTAAGATTTTATGCAAGATACAAACCTGACAATTTCTATACACCCTCCTAGCAACAATAGAGGCACCAATAGGGGTAGACACCTCATATGACTCATTAACAACTCCGACTCAACATGGAACTTTTTAGCAACAAAGGGGGTAACAAAGGAAAGAGTGGCACCTGGATCAATCAAAGCATATACATCAAGATCAAAGATTTTCAACATAGGTAACAACATCGGGGCAGTACCTTGAGGACCACCTCTACCCGATGGAACCGTATTTGCACCCCGAACCTTGCCACGGTATTTAGGATAATCTATCTTCTTGTGACCAAGCTCCCAACATTCAAAACATGTATTGGAATCCTTCAAACATGAGCCCTTATAACCCCTCCACATCTAGGACACACGTCATTAGGAGCCACACAAACAACACCCTGAGGCCTAGGGAAGTCATTGGCAAACCCCCTATTAGTAGTTGAAATCTAGTACTCTTTTGGAACTTGCCCTCTAAGAAGGCTCTCTTGGCCTCATGGTCCCTCCTTTTTCGCAACTTTTCTTCTTCAATTTGCTCGGAATAAGTCATCAACTGAGACATTCGCTTACCAAATCGGTGAGACACATAACGAACTTATTCATCCTTGACCTAGAATGGTCCACCAAGTGAGGAGCATACTTTGAAAGTTGATTAAATTTGAGAGCATATTCCCTCACACTCATATCACCTTGTTTCAAGTTCATAAACTCAACCGACTTTGCTTCCCTAAGCTCAAGAGGGAAGAACCGATTAAGGAAGGCCAATTTGAATTCCTCCTAAAGCACCACATAGATATTACCCTTCTCACCTTTCCATTGATCAAATCGAATTTGGGTCACCCCTTGAGTTTGTATGCCACAAACTCTGCTTTCTCATTTGGCGCAACACCCATGATCGATAATATTTTGTAAACTTCATTAATAAACTCTTGTGGATCCGCATCCACCTTTGACCCATGAAAAACTGGAGGATTCATCCTCATGAAGTCCTTTACCCTAGCTCTTGGGGTAGTAGCATGAGAGGCTTGGGCTCCTTATTGGACTTGGTTGGCCACCACTTGGACAAGCATAGTAAGAGCATCTTGGAGCTCGCCATTGGTAAGTTGCCCCTCGGGAGTTTAGGCATGTCTTCTACTAGTATTCGACATGATCTAGTATAGCAAAGAACAATCGTTAGGGGGGAATAATTATCACAACTCTATAGAACGACTTAGGACCTGAAGAAGGGAAACATTTCCTAAACTGCCACATAGCCTCCTATTCATAGTCATGGCATACTTCACAACCACGAATAGGACTCTAATCGACGCGGTGTGTTGGACTCCAAGGATCTATCAACCTAGTGCTCTGATACCAAGTTTTTTAGAACCAAGCGTAGGTCCTAGATGTGACATGGAGAATGGGGAACCTGAAGAAACCCCAAACAAGCCTCTTAACTTGTCATTACACATTCTTGGTAGCGGAAGCATACAAAGACATATAGATTAAGAATAGGGGCAATGAGACTAAGGGAAAGCTTACATAAACATCATAATCAAGAGTCAAGAGTCAAAGCTGATACCTAAATACACAACATGTCCAACAACCTCCTCTAATACAAATATAGAGTGGGGGCTCAAACAAGCTACTGGGATCACCTCATAGTCAATAGAACATAAGAAAGTGTCTCAATATAAGGATAATAGTAACATAGACCAATGTCCCCAAAATGGAGGACTCACCAACAAGCTTAGATTAGCACCGTCTAGCCACGTGAGGAGGAGAATGATAAACTTGGGCACCGATCCCTACATGGTGACATCATGTAGGTAACAGTATGCGTTAGTACGTCTGAATGTACTAAGTATGTGGGATACAATGTAACAAGAAATAAGCTTCATGATCAACATACATAACATTAGGCAATAGGCATAATATAGCAATCTGACATGTATGTTCAATGCATAAGTAAAATATGCTTAAGTAAATCATACTCATATAGGATACCGTATGTGAAGAGGAGACCAAGCTAGTTTTCAAAGGTATAAACCCCTTAGGATTTGTGATGATAGCACCCATCACCCTAGTGTGTGAGATACAAACCCCTCATCAAGGTTAGTGATGATAGCACCAATCACCCTAGTGTGTGAGGCACGAAACCCTCATCAAGGTTAGTGATTATCACACCCATCACCCAAGAGTTGGAGAAATCAACCCCTCAACTAGGTTGGTGATGATCGTACCCATCACTCTAGTGGTTGAGTCTTTGACCCCTTAACTAGGCCCCCGAATTGGGAATGGTCTACCATAACACTCTATATAGTATTCATTGTGTACATAAGCTTATTTCGTCATCATATAGTCAATCATGTCATATCTCATGCTTTAGACCTTCATTTCCTCAAGAAACCATAACCGGGCATTTTATCGAACACCTTGGGGGTGTGTCATGGTGGAAAAAGAGCATGCAATATAGAGATGAAATCATGCAAGAAAAACTGTTGTAAAACCATCAATCAACACCTCCTACACTCCTAAGACATTCATAGCAAAAAGCCTCATCGAATCCAATATTAGTCTAAGATTTAGAGCTCAAAATATGCTGAACCAACCATACTTTTATGAACTAAAATCACTGTGCAGTAAATTTTTCAATATACAAGACCCACATGTAAAATCAACTTTAAATCATGAAATATTAGTTAAAAGAGGGTTTAGGTACCATGGGAGGAAGGACCCAATTGTTCAACACCACATACCTTAACTTTGGAGAAGTTCTTGATGGAGCTTGAAATTGGAGGCTTGAAGCTTTAAGAGTATCCTTAGCTTTGTATGAGGGTTTTGGGTCTTGAATTTGTGTGTGAAAATATGGATAAGTGTTTTAGTGAGTGTTCGGAAATGTTTTAGGGGATATGAGGGTGAAATTTGGCTAAGAATAGGTAAAACCATTTGGGAAAACTTAGGCCCAACACTTAGAAAAATCTGGATGGACTAGGAAAAATTGTACAGAAAATACACGTCTCCGCATCGCGGAGAGGACGCGGAGGCTCTCTGGAAATCGCACCAATTGAAATTTCATAATTCGACTCCTTTGCCTTAAATTTGAGGTTAGACCCTTGTCACCCTAATTTGGATCCCCTGAACAAGAATATGAAGTCAGATTTTTAATAACTAACAGATTTTTAGATATACAAAAAACAAGATTTTGTGCACTTTCGAGGCACATTTTTAGGTACCTTTTAGGGTCGTTTCAATTGACCACCACAATACCACCATTATCAACCTCTTCCATCCTAACTCCCAATCTAGCTAACCGATAAACCTCCCTAGCCATATCTTTTCCCCTCATCATCAACATGAGCTAGACTACCCATAGACACCTTACTCAAAGTATCAGCCACAATGTTAGCTTTACCGGGATGGTAGTGCACACTTATATCATAATCCTTAAGGAGTTCTAACCACCTTCGTTGTCTCTAGTTGAGATCGTTTTGAGCGAAAACATATTGGACACTCTTATGATTGAAAAACACATCAACATGCACTCCATACTAATAATGATGCTATATTTTCAAAGCAAATACCACGGCGGCCAATTAAAGATCACGAGTAGGATAATTATTTTCATGCACTTTGAGTTGCCTAGAAGCATAAGCTATCACTTTACCATTTTTCATCAAAACATAACCCCAACCAATCCAGGACGCATCACAATACACAACCAACCCTTCCAACCCTTCCGGTAGAGACAAGATAGGAGGCGGAGACAAGCTTATCCTTCAAGGTTTGGAAATTCTTTTCACACTCATCGGTCCACACAAACTTTGTCTTCTTTTGAGTCAACTTAGTCATCGGGGAAGTTATAGAAGAGAACCCATTCACAAACTTCCGGTAGTAACCCGCTAAGCCCAAGACGCTTCTCCAATGAGGTCAAAGGCCTAGGCTAATTTCTAAACACATCTGTCTTCTTAGAATCTACCTTAATACCCTCCCCCGACACCACATGACCAAAAAAGGCAACCTGTTTCAACAAAAATTCATATTTTTCATACTTGGCATACGAATTCTCTTCCCTCAATCTTTGTAGCAGTACCCTCAAATAAGCCACATGCTCTTCCTCACTATGGGAATAGATCAAAATATCATCAATGAAAACCACAACAACCAAATTAAGACAGGGTTTAAACACCCTATTTATAAGATCCATGAAGATCGTCGGTGCATTGGTTAATGCAAAGGACATAACCACAAATTCATAATGCCCACACGTAGTTCGGAAGGCCATCTTGGGAATGTCACACTCGTTCACCTTTACTTGATGATACCCCGACCAAAATTCAATCTTAGAGAAGTGACTAGGCCCTTGAAGTTGGTCAAACAAATCATCAGTCCTTGGTAGAGGGTACTTATTCTTTATGGTGACCCTATTATGTTGCCGATAGTCAATACACATTCTAAGGGACCCATCCTTCTTCTTCACAAGAAATATCGGTGCACGCCAAGGTGATTGGCTAGGCCTAATAAAACCCTTCTCCAACAAATCCTTTAATTTCTCCTTCAACTCCTTTTACTCCATCGGGGCCATACGGTAAAGGGGACTAGAAATGGATTGAGTATCGGGGAGGAGGTCTATAAAAAAATCTATTTCCCTTTCGGGAGGAACACTAGGAAGGTCATTTGGAAAGACATCAAGATACTCATTTACCACCGGAACCGACTATATAGGAAGGACCTTGGACTCCACATCCCTAACTCTCACAAGATGATAGAGACATTCCTTAGAGATCAACTTTTGAACTTTAATGCAAGAGATAAACCTACCTTGACCACAACATCATGACTCTCCCACTCAAGGATGGGTTATCTGGAAATTGGAATTTGACTCTACGGGTTATACAATCAATAGAGGCATAATATGCATGCAATCAATCCATCCCAAGAATAACATCAAAATCAACAATATCCAACTCAACAAGATCAGAAGGCCATATTTTATGCAATATGCAAAAGGGACAATTTCAATATACCTTTCTAACAAAAATAGATGCACCAATATGGGTAGACACCTCATAACACTCACATAACAATTGGAGCTCAACATGAAACTTTTTTGCACTAAGAGGGGTAGCAAAAGAAAGAGTGGCACTCGGGTCTACAAAGAGTGGCACTCGGGTCTATCAATGCATACACATAAAAATCAAAGACTTTTAATGTACCAGAGATGACATCGGGTACCTCAGCTACCCCTTACCTCCCTTGACAAGCATAAAATCAATTGTGCCTTGGGGCACCACCTTGTTGTCCTCCTCTCCCCAAAGGAACAACATCTGCACCCTGGCCTTGAGGACGAACATCCTTACCCTTGTTGCGATTACGTTAACGATCCATCACCCTATGTCCCACTTCACCATAACCAAAACAAGCATTGGTATCCCCCAACCATGGGCTACAATGACCCCTAACACACTTTGGACACATAATATTAGGCACCACACCATCACCTTGGTCCCTTGGTTAGTCATTGGCAAATCTTCTATTAGGAGCATGAGAAGACCCTTGGCCTTGATGACATTGGCCACACTTGGGAGTTTCGAAATTACCATCAAATTGGGCCCTCTTGGCCTCATGCCCCCTTTTATTTCTCAATTTCTCCCCCTCCAATTGTTCGGCATAAGTCATCAAGTGAGAAAAATCCATGTCACTAATCAATATAGTGGCCCAGTATTCCTCATTCACCAAATCGGATACACTCATCACGAACTTATTCATCCTAGACCTCGGGTCAGCAACCAAGTGTGGAGCATATTTAGAGAGTTGGCTAAACTTGAGTGAATACTCCTTTACACTAGAAGATTCTTGCTTCAAATTAATGAACTCCATCAATTTGGCCTCCCTATGCTCAAAAGGGAAGAACCAATTAAGGAAAGATGCCTTAAAATCCTCCCAAAGAATCACATTATTATTCTACTTCTCCTCCTTCCATTGCGTGTACCATATTTCGGCCACTCCCTTGAGTTAGTAAGCCACCAACTCCACCTTCTCTTTCGACCGCACACCCATGATAGCCAATACTTTAATTTGTATATTCATCAATTAATTATTGTGAGTGCTTATCCATATTATACCCATTGAACACTGGTGGGTTCATCCTCATAAAGTCCCTCACCCGAGATGCTGAAATAGGAGCATGAGGGGTTTTGTCCCCTTGGTTGACTTGATTAGCCATGGCTTGATCTAGCAAAGTGAGAACATTCCTAAGTTCACCATGAGCCGATTGTTCCTCGGATGTACGGGCTCTTCTTCCTCTTGTGTTAGGCACGATCCAGCATAGCAAAGAGCAATTATTTAGGGGGAAAAACCTTATGTTAACTTATATAGAATGACATAGAGTAAGAAGAAGGGAAACATTTCCTAGAACGTCTTATAACCTCTTACTCATACTTGTGGTGCACAACACAACCATGAATAAGACTCTAATCGATGCGGTGTGTTGGGTGCTGAGGACCATTAACAACCTAGTGCTCTGTACCAAGTTTTTCAAGACCCAAGCCTAGGGCCTATACGTGACACAGCGAATGGAGAACCCGAAAGAACCTCAAGCAAGCTCTTAACATATCATTACACATCATTGGTCGCGAAAACAATAAAACTATAACAATAGATAGTAAGTAGGGATAAACGACACTAAGGGACTACTTTAATACCATAGAACCATAATAAGCCCATAGTATAGCATTAATACATCATAAGGCTCCACCAACACCTCTACTACATAAAAAGGAGTAGGGCCCAAGACAATTAGTGGGCTCACCCTCATAGTCATAAGTTTCCAACATAGTGAAAGTCAATACATAGCATGAAAACATTAGAGATATGTCCTCGAGTTGAGGACTCACCAACTTTCTTTGAGAGAGATCGTACTAGCCACGGGGAGGAGGATTATTAAGTGGAGCTTCAGTTCCTACATGGTAACATCATATAGGCATAGAGTATACATTAGTACGTTTAAATGTAATAAGTATGTAGGGTGCAATGCAACAAGAGATAGGCAACATAGACAAAATACAATATCATAATCAATGGGTAGCATAATAACAATATGTCATGTATGAATGATGCTTGAAGTAAAACACGATTATATAGAACATATTAGGTGTGAAAGAAGAGACCATCATCATAGACCAAGCAAACTTAGCACTTGGAATCTAAGGTACACCACCCCTTAGAAGTGATTGAAGAATCAACCCTCAATTGGTTGATGGACATGACCACCAATATTCGAAAGTGATTGAGGTATCAACCCCTAACTTGGTCGATGGCTTATCACCCCTATCTGAGGTAATTGAGGTATCAACCCCTCAATTAGTTGACGGACATGACTGCCCTCCATCGGAAGTGATTGAGGTATTAACCCCTCAATTGGTTAATGGCATACCACTCTCATCCGAGGTGATTGAGGTATCAATCGCTCAATTGGTTATGGTCAACACATATATAGTATCCTTTCATCATCATAAAGTCACTTAACTCATATGTCAAGCATTAGGCCTTTAACAACTCAAGATATATTAATCGAACATATTATCAAACACATAGTGGGTGTACAATGCCAGTATAAGATCATGCAATTCAAGATTCAAATCATGCAAGTACATTCAATGTAAAACCACCACCCGCACTTGGTAATACCATTATGCAATATACATCAAAAACTCTTCCTCAAATCTAAAGATAAATCAAATATTCATAGTTTAAAACATGCTTAAACAGTAACACTTTTAAGAAAAATGCACATAGATCATAGTCAACTCATGATAAATAAGACCCATAAGTAAATCAACTTATATGCAATTTATGTAAAAAGAAAGCTTGGGCACCATGGGTAAAAGGGTCCAATGGTTGAAACCCACATACCTTGACTTTAGAGAATTCCTTGATGAAGATTGGAATGGAGACTGGAAGCTTGAGTGATTTCCCTAAGATCCAGAATGAGTTTTGGCACTTGAATTTTGAGCGAAATATTTTCTTAAGTGTTTAAGAGAGTATCGGAGAATATCTTGCATGATATTAGTGTTTAAATATGGGTAAGTATCGGTACTTTCATGCATGGGAAGTCTTAAGACCAAGACCCAAAAGCCTTGGACCGAGATAAAATAACTGGGGAAAAATAACACTGTGGCGTACCCCAGCTGCGTCGCACTAGGGGCGCGCACTACTCAATGGAAATTGTAACTTTGAAAATTGAAATTGTGACTCGGTCACTCTAAAATCGGGGTTGGACCCATTTCCCACTCAATTATTCCCCCTGATCAAGCATATGAAGTCGGATTTTTGATATCACGCACGAATTTTGAGATATATCGAAATTATGATTTTAGGCACTTTCGAGGCACAATTTCGGGCACTCTTTGGGGTTGTTTCAAGGTTATACCCATCCCCACTAAATATTTCCCCCTGATCGAGAATATAAAGTCAGATTTATGATATCATGCACATATTTTGAGATTTATATGGAAATTACAATTATGTGCATTCCAAAACACATTTTGAGGCGTTTAAATATCTCCCCCTTGGGAACATTCATCCCCGAATGTCGATGAAACATGCATAAGAGAAGTAATCATGAAGATTTCAGCCTCACATCAATGCAAAAAATGCATGTAAACATCATTTTTGAAAATGTCATCATGAATATCAAAAATCAACATAAACTTGTTACCATAAACATGAATGCATGCAAAATGATATAAGGGCTGAATCTTAACACTTGAAATCATATAGAGGACTTAAATTAATACCTTCGGCTTGATTGGAGTGAAAGAGATATAGGATACCACTTTCTATGTCCGCTTCGTCTTCCCATATGACACATTCAACTTGTTGATTCCTCCAAAGGACCTTGACGGAAGCTACATCTTTGTTTCTCAACCTCTTTACTTGTCTATCCAAAATTTCCACTGGGACCTCCTCATAGGTCAAATTATCTTCTACAAAACCTACAACCTCTAAGGGCACTATAGCACTTGGGTCACCCACACACTTTCTCAACAGGGACACATGGAAGACAGGATTAACCATATTCATCTCCATAGGCAACTCCAACTCATATGCAACCTTACCCATTCTCCTCAAAAATTAATAAGGAACCACAAACCTTGGGCTTAATTTCCCTTTCTTGCCAAGCCGGAGCTCACCATTCATGGTTGAGACTTTCAAGTAAACCTAATCACCAACCTTAAACTCATCTTTTCTCCTCACATCAGAGTAAGACTTTTGTCTACTTTGGGCTTTTTTCCATCTCTCCCTTATCAACCTCACCTTCTCCAAGGCTTCCATTACCAAATCCGGACCTAGCAAAGCCATCTCGCCCATTTCAAACCACCTAACTAGGGATCTACAGCGCCTACTATATAGAGCTTCAAAAAGATCCATAACAATGCTTGAGTGGTAGCTATTGTTTTAAGAAAACTCAATAAGTGGAAGATGTTCATCCCAACTACCCTTAAAATCCAAAACATAAGCTCGAAGCATATCCTCATGAGTTTGGAGAGTCCTCTTAGCTTGACCATCCGTTTGAGTGTGAAAGGTTGTGTGAAGCTTAACCTTGGTACCAAGACCTCTTTGGAAGGACCTCCAAAAGTGAGAAATTAATTGACCACCACGATCCAAAATGATAGACAAGGGCACACCATGCAATCTAACCAACACATAAATCTACAGCTTGGCATAATTTTCATCACCATAAGTATTTTGATTGGTAGAAAGTGAGCCAACTTTGTCATTCTATCCACAACAACCCAAATAGAGTCAAAGTGTTTCTTAGTATTAGGCAACCCAACCACAAAATATATGTTGGTCTCTTCCCACTTCCAAATAGGAATTTCTATGTCTTCGGCTAGGCCACCCGTCCTCTGATGTTTAGCTTTCATTTGTTGGCAATTGTGACATCCGGATATGAACTTGGCAATGTCCCTCTAAATACCAGCCCACCAATACACCTCCCTCAAGTCTCTATACATCTTTATAAAACTAAGGTGAACAGAATAGGATGAATTATGAGCCTTCTTGAAGATCAACTCCCTTAAGTCATCAACATTAGGCACACACAACCTACCTTTGTACCCAAGGGCACCATTCCCCCTTGGGAGAAAACCTCCACCTTACCATCGTTCACCAAGGCCTTCAACTCTAATGAAGCGGGGTCAAGATCTTGTTTTTACTTTACCTCCTCAATCAAAGAAGATTTAAAATCATCAACAACCACTACACCACCATTTTCAACTTCTTCCAAACTAACCCCCAACCTAGCTAACCGGTGAACTTCTCTAGCCACCTCTTTGCCACCATCATCTATATGAGTTAAACTACCCATGGACACTCTATCATAATCTTTAAGTAGCTCTAACCACCTTCTTTATCTCATGTTAAGATGTTTTTGGGTGAACATATATTGGACACTCTTGTGGTCGGTAAACACATCAATATGAACTCCGTACAAGTAGTGACGCCAAATTTTCAAAGCAAACACCACGACTGCGAATTCAAGATCATGGGTCGGATAATTCTTCTCATGCACCTTAAGTTGTCTAGAGGCATATGTTATCACCTTGCCACTATGTGTCAAAACATACCCAAAACCATTTCTTGATGCATCACGATATACCACAAACCCTTCCAACCTTTCTGGTAGAGCCAAGATAGGAGCGGAGACAAGCTTACCTTTCAAGGTTTGGAAACTCTTTTCACATTCATCGGTCCAAATGAATTTTGCCTTATTTTTGATTAACTTTGTCATAGGAGAAGCAATCGAAGAAAAATCATTCACAAACTCCGATAGTAACCCGCCAAACCCAAGAAACTCTTAATATTCGATGGAGTCAAGTGTCTAGGCCAATTTTTAATGACCTCCTTCTTCTTAGGATCCACCCTAATGCCATCACCCAACACCACATCCCTAGTAAAGCAACCTTTTTGAACCAAAATTAACATTTTTCATATTCAGCAAACAACCTCTCCTCTCTTAAGATTTGCAACACCACCCTTAAGTGATTCACATGTTCTTCCTCACTCCAGGAATAAATCAATATATCATCAATAAAGACTACCATAAACATGTAAAGGTAGGGTTTAAAGGCCCTATTCATAAGATCTATAAAAATAGTTGGTGCATTAGTCAACCCAAAGGACATCACCACAAACTCAAAGTGCCCATACCTAGTTTGAAAAGTCGTCTTAGGAATACCACACTCCCTCACCTTTACTTGGTTGTATCCGGACCAAAAAATAAATCTTAGAAAAGTGACTAGCCCCTTATAGTTGACCAAAAAGGTCATCAACCCTTGGTAAAGGGTACTTTCTTTATAGTAACCTTATTAAGTTGTCGGTAATCAATGTACATTCTAAGAGAACCATCTCTTTTCTTCACAAAAAGAACTAGTGCACCCCAAGGTTACTTACTAGGCCTTATGAAACCCTTGTCCAACAAATCCCTCAATTGATTCTTTAACTCCTTCAATTCCATTAGGGCCATAGAGTAAGGGGGAATGAAAATGGGTTGAGTATCGAGAAAGAGGTCTATACCAAAGTCTATTCCCTTTCAGGAGGAACTCCGGGAAGCTCATTGGGAAAGATATCAAGGAACTCATTAACCATCGAAACCGAGTCAATAGGAAGGACTTTGGACTCAACATCCTTAACTCTCACAAGATGATAAAGGCAACCCTTAGAGATCAACCTTTGGACTTTAAGACAAGAAATAAATCTACCCTTAACCACCATATCACGACTTTCGCACTCAAGGATGGATTTATTAGGGAATTGAAATTTAACCCTATGGGTTCTACAATCAATATAAGCATAATATGCATGCAACCAATCAATCCCAAGAATAACCTCAAAATCCACAATATCTAATTCAACAAAATCACAAGGCAAAACTTTATGCAATATGGACATGAGACAATTTATTAGACTCTTATGGTAACAAGGGTTACTAGACACTTCATAAGGTGCACACAAAATTTCGGGACTCACATGAACCTTTTTCGTAACAAAAGAAGTAATGAAAGAAAGAGTGGCACCGTGATCTATCAAGGCATACACATCAAAATCAAAGACCTTTAAGATACTGGTGATGACATCGGGCACCTCATCCACCCTTGCCTTCCATGAAGAGAATAGAATCTATTTTGTTTTGGAGCACCGCCTTGTTGGCCTCCCTTTGACCTTGGGCTCGCATTATTACCTTGGCCTTGTGGACGATCATCTCCACCTTTTTTTTAGCATGAAGACAATAAATAACCATTCGACCCACTTCACAACAACCAAAGCAAGCATTAGAGTTTCTCAAGTATGGGCCACTATGGTTTCTATTATATCTTTGATAGTTAGGGTGAGTCATCCCACCATTACTACCTTGAAATCTTGGATTATCATTACAAAATCTCTTATTAGGAGCATTGGACGACCCTTGGACTTGGAACTTGTGGCCGTGAGGAAACTGGCCACCCTTGGAATCTTGGAAACTACCTTCAAAATGAGCCCTCTTGGATTCACCAATTCTTCTCTTTCTAAACTTTTCCCCTTCTAGTTTCTCCGCATATGTCATGAGACGAGACAAATCCATATCACCCACTAGCATGGTGGTACGATACTTCTCATTAACCAAGTCGGACACTTTCGACACAAATTTTTTCATCCTTGATCTAGGTTCGACAACCAATTATGGAGCATATTTGGAGAGCTTGTTGAACTTGAGGGCATACTTCCTCACACTTATGGAACCGTGCTTAAGGTTATTAAACTCCATCATTTCAGCCTCCCTTATCTCGATAGGAAAGAACTAGTTGAGGAATGCGGCTTTGAACTCCTCCCAAGAAATAACATCATTATCTCTGCTCTCCAATTTCCATTGGATGAACAAAATTTGGGCCACACCTTTGAATTGGTAGGTTACTAACTCTGCTTTCTCTTCCGAACTGACCCACATGATAAAAAGCAGTTTATAAACCTCACAATGAACTCTTGGAGATCACCTTCCAACTTAGATACATGGAAATCTTGTGGGTTTATTCTTGTGAAATCCCTTACCTCACAGGCTGGAGTGGAAGCATGGGGACTTGGGCCCCTTAGTTCACTTGATTGGTCATAGCATGGGCCAACATTATGATAGCATCTCAGAACTCTACATGGACTACCCCTCCTTGTTAAGGACCTTAAGAAGCGGGAGAGGTTGGTTGCTCCTCAGGAGTACGGGCTCTCCTTAGTCTTCCCCTTGGAATCGGTATGATCTAAAAGGAAACAAGAGTATTTGTTAAGGGAAAAGCCTTCTAGTTACACCTAGAGTACGATATAGACCATGAAGAAGTGAAACATTTTCTAAAATGGCTCATAGTCTCCCATTCATAGTTGTGGCAGGCTTCACAACCATGAATAAGACTCTAATGGACGAAGTGTTACGAGGACTATTAACAACCTAATGCTTTTATACTAAGTTTGTCATGACCCAAGTCTAGGACGTAAACGTGAAATGTCGAATGAGAACCTGAAGGTGACCCCAAACAAGCCTCTTAGCATATCAATCACACATCCTTGGTCGTGAAAGCAAAATAAACAACAACATGAGATATAATAAAAAGGGAAGTGGGACTAAGGGAAATCTTGATATTCATAACAGCATAAAGAGTAAGCTCATAGCATAAGTACATCATAATATCCAACACCACCTCTAACATAGAATGAAGCGGGGGCCAAGAAACTTTCGGGGCTCACCCTCGTAATAGCAAGTGTTCAACATAAAGAAATCTCGAAATAACAAAAGTGATGTAGATAGTGCCTTCGGACTTGAGGACTCACTAAAGCTTATCTCTGAAGTATCAACTAGCCACGTGGAGGATGATCAAAAGGTACTCCGGTCCCTACATGGTAATATCATATCGGCATAGAGTGTGCATTAGTATGTTTGAATGTACTAACTATGCGGGATGCAATGCAACTAAACATAAGACAACATAGTTAAAATGCATAATCATAAGCAATAGATATATAATCTCAATATGGCATGCATGATCAATACTCATAATAAAATATGTTTGTACATCATTCATCTTGCACAATACACACACACACACACACACACACACACACACATATATATATATAGCTCACATATGTGGGAAGTGACCTCAACTGACATAGATGAAGTAGCTATAACTTGGAATCCAAGACATGACACCCCCATGGTAAGGTGGACAGGCATGAACCCCCCCCCCCCCCGGCTAGGTGTGGTCTACTTGCCAAGGCAAATCGAACATGATAACATGACTAGATAGATCCACTAGTATAGCAAAGGTAATAATCATAATCCTATGGTGGCACATAGTTTAAAGACTAAAGACTTTATATAAGGACCCCTTGATTCGAGCCCCTATCTTAAGCCTCAATCAGTGCTAAGACAAATCCCACAGAATACTTAAAATAATCATAACTTGTATAAAGTGTAAGAAACATGGAAAAATGACATGTGTAGCTCTTAAAACATGTTTGACCTCTAGTAGTAAGCCTACCTTGAACATAAGAGTAGATCATAATCATACATGAACCCTTGCTTTAACATGAATGACTCACTAGAGGTAAAATCTTGGAATAGGATTAACCTAATACTTGTAAAATCATAGATACTTTTCATGAATTCAATACATACTTGAAAGCCCTTAGTCATCATGAAGTCGCATGACTTGTAAATCATGTAATAGATTGTCAATAACTTGAGAATTCTTGACTTGACATTTTATCAAACACATGGTGGGTCCATGATACTTGTTCAAAATCATGCAATTCAAGAGTAAAATAAGATGAGTAAACTTAATGTAAAACAAGCCACCAACTTGTCATAAAATCTTCATGTAGGGTACCTTGAAATCTATCACAAAAGATCATAATAGTTCATAGTTTCATAGCTCAAACCATGCATAGCCTCAATGGACAAAATCAATCATGGTATAAGCTTGAAATAGATAGTCATACATAATTAATCAATATTTCATAAAACCCCAACATAATTTATGCTCATAATTAATAAAAGATACTCATGGGTAATACAACTTAAAAACATGCAATTTTCACAAAAAGGGAAGGTTGGATTCCATGGGTGAAAGGGACCCAATGGATGAAACCCACATACCTTAAACCTTGAATTCAACTTTAAGTAGTCTAAGAGCTTAAAATGAATCCTTGAGTTGCAAAGTTGAGCTTGAGATCCTTAGATTTGAATGACAGAATTGATAGAGTCTTAGAGGGGTTCGAGAGAAGGTTTTGTGAGATGTAGAGTTCAAAAATGGCTAAGTATGGGTGACTTCACATTTTAGTGGGCATGGAGCTATGATCCGATTGCCCTTGTGCATATAAGAAAAACTAAGGAAAATGTTGTACTAGTCTGCATAACACGAAATAGAAAATTACACTACTCCGTGCCCCTAGCGTGTCGCGTCTAGGGCGTGGATGCTCTCTAGAAATCAGAAGTTAGCAAAAATTATTTTTCACTAAAGGTCCTTTAAAATTCCTGTTATACCCATTTCCCACTCAATTTTGTCCCCTGATCGAGAATATGAAGTTGGATTTTTTAATCGCATAGATTTTGAGATATATGGAAATCACGATTATGGGCATTTTGAAGAACATTTTGGGGCGTTTTAGATATATTGTGATTATCTCATCAAATAGTTCGCTCGCTCTCTCAAAGGAAATGCCTTTGAGTGGTATCGAGATCTCGAACCTAATTTTACAGATTGTTAGGAGCAGTTAGAGCAAGAGTTTCTAATCATTTTTATAGCACAAGATGTGTCATTAGTATAATTGAAGTTATAAAGGCTCTCCATTGTAAAGATAACCTAGTAGTAGACTTTATCAATTGCTAGAGAAATTTGAGCCTCAACTTCAAAGAATGCCTTTGTGAAAGTTTTAGCATTTAAATTTGCATCCAAGGAATGAATTTGAATCTTTACTGTATTTTTCAAGGATTAAAGACCAATACATTTGAAGAGTTTGTAACTCACACACATAACATAGAATTAACAATGACTATAAGAAGGGATCAATAGTCTCTTGCTTGTGTGCCTCAGGAAGATGAAGACATAGAAGAACTCCAATATGGGGGTAAGTTTGCATTTGGAAATGACTTTGAAGAGTATATGCATATCTCAACATTCTAAACACATGAGCCAAAACTATAAGTTATAATACTCCTCGTTGCATAATCCTAAACTACAAGTTATAATGCTCCTTGATGCACCCAAGCCTAAACTGTATATCACAAAGATCTTCAAATTTGAGCTAAATCTCTAAGTCTATAAGCTCTTCAAATTATGAGCTAAACCTTCAAGTTGCGGTATGTAATAAGCCATATGTTCAAAGTTAAAATATAAAAGTGCAAAATTAAAGTCAGTGCCAGGGACTATGAGCTGGCTCTATGGCTTGTACATGCTTCTATAGATCATATAAAGGGGTCTTGTAGATGACCGTGATACTTGGGAAAACTTTGTGGAAAGTAGTTGGAAGTATGAAACCTATTGATGAGTTATAGATTGATTTATAAGTCGTAGACCAGGCTCATAGATAGGGTCAATGCTTGGCAGAAAATGTGAGTTTCTAAACATGGACTGCAAAGGAATAAATGAGTCATACGTGGAAGTACAATTTGTAATATGGATTCATAGATTGGGTTCCAAATTTTGAAAATTTTTAAGTGTCGTGGGATAGTATGAGGTGTGTCTACGGGCCGTAGAAGATAGGACAAGCCCATATACAGGGTTCGTGGTTAAGAATCAGAAGTGTTGAAATTTGACCTAGATTGTATAAGACCTAAACCCACATGTGGTAGATGGTTCTACAACCAATAAATCTATTTCATGGATCCTGATCTGCAACATTAGAAATCGACTTTGATATCTATTGGCGAAGTATACAATTCGTAAAAGGATCTACGAGCCGTAAATGGGTCTTGTACCTTGTTTGGAAGTTCTTTATTAAAGGTACATTGATCTTTTCCTACCCATATAAGTCCTGGAAAACATCATTTTGGATTACTTAATACCTATGACCGTCCTAAACTATCAAAAAAGATCCTATTTCAAATTCTTCGTCAGAATCGAAGTTCCCTCTTCAAGTTCGTTCTCCTAATGTTTTCATTGGAGACTTCAAGCTAGGGTTTCAAGCTTCTCCTCTCAAATATAGATTTCCTCCATTTATTTCATCCAAGGTATGTCAGTTTTCATTCATCCATACCTTTTACCCATGGAGCCCAAGAATTTCCAACTAAATCTCTTGATATTAAGTACGTATGTTCATGAACTTGTATGATCTGGTTTCATCTACATGGATTACGATGTATATTATGATAATTGATCTAGTTTAACATAAATCCATAATTAATTTCATGATTTGATGAGGTTCAAGAAAATATTTATGTCTATCTAGGGATTGTGATCTTCATTGTGGGTCTTTTCGGTTATGATTTCAATGGTTACAATTCCTCATGATTTTTGCACAATCTCATAGAATTGCATGTTTCAAAATGATTTGTTGTTGAACCCACATTACTTACCCTAGTTTTCAATAACTAGTAAACTTTAATGATAAGGGCTTCACTTAAATATTTATGAAAGTTATTCGATTATGATTTTATAAAGTCGTTTCAATAAATGAAAGAAAGAATGAAAGATTTTCTCACCGATTATTGGATTCTAAATGCAATAAGGCAATCTCACATAATTGACTAACCCAAGGTTTTTTAGGAGCAACTCTAAATGAAATTTTGAGCTTATGATTTATTATTACTATATTTTATTGATCCATGGGATTGACTAAGTACCGAGAAGGTTTGAGGTGGGATTTGGTTAGGACTTTAAGGTTATCCTCCCAGGGAAATCATGGTAGAAACCTTTTACTTAAAACTATGTGCCACCATAGTTTGCCTCTTTAGGCTTGGCAAGTGGATCCATATTTAGCCCCCTGATTGTTATGTTTGTACCATCATGGATTTTACCTTAGCAAGTAGCCTCCACTTTCTTCTAGTGTAGGGTTAACATCAGCATTCCATGTTGTAGCTCACATGCTCTTATTGTTGATTAAGGTTGATATCCCATAAAATGAACTAGTTTTATTCTATGCTCTGTCTATGACTAGATGCATTGATTATGTGATGTTACTTAAGCTGACTTCATGTTTTACCTTGTGATTTATTATTGTAGTCTTGCATCTCATGCATCATTCTTTATTATAGTTGTATATATTCATGCATATACTCATATGCTTAGTACATTCAATGTACTAATTTATACTTTATAGTGCCTAAATTATATCAAAATGTAGGTTTGGATGATCATCCCATCCCTCAACATAGCTAGGAATGAAGTTTGCTGCTTACTTTATTGGTAAGTCCTCATGGTTCGAGGGCTACCTATTAAGTTTCTTTCTTTGGTTATTTCTAGACCTATGTTATAATTTTATGACATTCTATTTCCTCTATTTAATAGTGAGCTAGGGACACACCTTAGCCCTCTGCCAAGCCCAAAATGTAGTGGTTGTACATAAGGTGTGGAGTCTATATGTTTTTTCCCTCCCGTTTATGATGCTATGCTTAGACTTTTGTTTGGTGTCCTTCTGCTTTACATTTTTTGATTCATTTCCCATGAATGCTTATGATATTCTAAGAAGTATGGGTTGGGAATCCTTTTGGAGATTGAATTGATGTATTATGCCTTAGGCCTAGCATCAATCATGTTAAACTTGGTATCAAAGCACAAAGTTCAATATTGTAAGGACCCTCAAGTTAGGAGCCTAGAAGTGTAGAAAAGTTGGCTGAGAATGTACAGGGCCAATCTATGAAACCCAGTTTACGGCCAGTGGTTCAATCCTTGAGCCGTAGACTAGGTTTGTGGATAGGGGCTTTAGAACTGAAATTTTTTGACGTGTCTAAAAGATTGACGATGACCATCTAAGGGCCCTAAATGGAAACACAAATCCTGTAATAAGTCGTAGGAGTGTGTTCGTACATGAAGGATATTTAAAGTTTCTGGAAGGTAACCCACAACCAATAGAATGGCTCGTAGTCCCATTTTTTGTCCATGGATTGCCTTCGTGAATTGAGTCCTTGCGAATGAAAATTTTAATAAGTATGGAATGAGTCTACGAGGCCATCCACGACTCATGAATCTGTTTATGACCCATGGGAGGGTGTCATTACTTGAAGGGTTGGTATCCAGTCTCTAAAGGTCGGAAAAGGAGAATAGGACAACATTAACCACAACTCTCCATTCAATCCATGGTGGTTCGTGTTTGGCAGTTTTAATGAAGGACATTTTTGTCCTTTCTATGAATCCTAGACTTAAAGTAGGTCATTTTTATAAATATTTAGTCCCATAATAAGACCTAAAACCCCAAAGAATCTGTCACGACCCAAGCCTAGGGCCTAGACGTGATCGTTGAATGGGGAACCCGAAGGAGCCCCAAACAAGTCTTGTAGCATATCATTACATATCCTTCGTCGTGGAATCAATAGAATACAAGAAGAAATGCCAAATTAGGACAAAGAGGGCTAAGGGAACACTTCCATAGCATGAACAACAAGAGTAGATACATGTCAAAACTCATAGCACAGATACATAGCGTGACCAACAACACTTCTATTACACATAAGAGCGGGGGCCAAGAAAAAGCAACCGGTCTCATTACCATAGGTAAAGTAAACAATAAAGAAGAGTGTCTCAATATGTAATATGAGAAGATAAGACTAATGTCCCCAAAGTGGGGGACTCACCAACTAGCTTTAATAGTACTGAACTAGCCACGTGGAGAAGGAGGATTATCAACTTGTGTACTGGTTCCTACATAGTGATATCATGTAGGCAAGAGTATGCATTAGTATGTTTGAATATACTAAGTATGTAGGATTGCAACAAACGATAAGTGAAATATTCGGTATGCATAATTTAAGCAATTAACTAACATATAATAAGATGACATGCATAAGTGATGATTGTAGTAAGGACATGCTTCATAAATTATAATACAAGTGTGAAAATAGACCATATTATGGAGGATTGTTGAACCCTATCACCCATGGTGACTGAGGTCCAAACCCCTCAATAGGTTGCCAAGGTACAAACCCCTTCATAGGTTGGAGGATGGTCACAACCTACCTCTTAGGGTGCCAAGGTACAAACCCCTTTATAGGTTAGAGGATGGTCACACCCTACCTCCCATGGAGCCAAGGTAAAAAGCCCTTGATTTGTTAGAGGATGGTCACACCCTACCTCCCATGGCGCCAAGGTACAAGCCCCTTGATAGGTTAGAGGATGGTCACACCCTTCCTCCCATGGTGATTGAGGCATACCCCTCAATTGGCTATGGTCAATTCAACACTATATAGAGAAATACCATATACATACTTCCTCCTATTCTTCAAAAAACTATAACCATATATTTTATCAAACACTTGGTGGGTGAGTAGTGCAAGTGCAAAACCATGCAATTCAAGAGTTAAATTATGCAAGAAATCCATTGTAAAACCATCAATCAACACCTTGCAACACCCTCAAGCAATATACATCAAAACTCTTTATCAAATCTTACAATAGACCTTGGTTTCATAACTCAAACATAGCAAAACAGTCACAATTTCATGAGCTTCAACATAGTATGCAGTGATTTTTATAATAAGATAGACCTAATTATAAATCAACTTTAAATCATGCAAATTAGAGTAAGAGAAGTCTTGGGTATCATCGGTGAAAGAAACCAATAAAAGAAACCCACATACCTTAGCTTTGGAGGTGAACTTGGTGAAGATTGGATATGGAGACTTGAAGATTGAATGAAAACCTTGAAATCTGGATAAGGGTTTTAGACTTGAATTTAGGAGTGAAATATTTTGCTAAGTGTTTTGGTGAGTATTGGGGAATATTTAGGATGATATGAGGGTGAAAAATGACTAAGTATAGGTACTTTAAAATTTGGGAACACTGAGGCCCAAGATTTAAAGTATTGGACCGAAGTCAGAAAACTGCACCATTTTAATATTGTTGCGCGTCGCAGGGAGGGCGCGCAGTAGCTCTTGGAATTTGTCATTTCAAAATTTGAAATTGCGATTTGTTCGCTCGAAAATCGGGGTTAGACCATTTTGCCCCTAGATTGGACCTCCTGAACAATAATATGGAGTCAGATTTTCGAAATAACGCACAGAATTTGAGATATATGGAAATTACAATTCCGGCCAATTCTGAGGCACATTTTCGGGCACTTTTTGGGGTCGTTACAATATCACTCCCTTAGGAACATGCACCCTCGAATGTCAAAGAAACATATATGAGAAGAGTAATCTTGAGAGATCAGCACCAATAAGAATGCAATAATACACTTAAAACATCATTTTCAAAATCCCAACATAAATGTAAAATCACCTTGAACCCTTTCAACGTAAACATGAACATATGCAAATCACTTAGGGGCTGGATCATGAGACATGAAATCACAGAAAGGAGTTTGACATATTACCATAAGCGTGAATAGAATGATAGAAGTATGGGTATCGCTTTTCCATGCTCTCTCCGGCTCCTTGAAAGACACTCTCGACTTGATGATTCTCACAACAAACCTTGAAGAACACTACAACCCCACAAATCAACCCTTACTCACTTCCACCCCACTTCTCTTCTAGACCTCCTCATAAGTCAACACATCCTCCACAACATCCACAACAACAAGAGTCCTATAACACTTGAATCACCAACACACCTCTTCAATCTAGTAGCATAAAGAACCAGGAGAACCATATCCTTATTTGGAGGCACTTCTGATTCATATGCAACCTTACCAATCTTCCTCAAAACTTTATGAAGACTCACAAACCACAAACTCAATCAGTGGGAGGTGATCGTCCCAACTACTCTTGAATTCTAATACATAAGCCCTAAGCAAGTCCTCACGTAATCTCACCAACTCATGAATATACAATTTAGCATACTCTTCGGCACCATAAGTAGTCTTAACTGGTAGAAGGTGAACCAATTTCATCATTTTATCAACCACACCCCAAATAGAATCAAAACCCTTCCAAGTCTGGGGCAATCCAACCACAAAACCCATGTTAATCACCTCCCACTCTCAAGTAGGATTCTCTATGTCTTGGGTTAGGCCACCTAGCCTTAGATACTCGAATTTAACTCGCTGACAACTATGACAACTGGAAACACATTTGGCAATGCCCTTCTTCATGCCTTCCTACCAATACGCATCTCTTAAACCTCTATACATTTTGGTGGAACCAGGGTAAATAGAATGAGAAAGAGTTATCAGCCTCATCAAGAACCTTCTCTATCAAGACATCAACACAAGATACACACAACCTACCTTGGTACCTAAGGGTGCCATCTCCCCCTTGGGAGAAACCTCCATCTTGCCCTCTTTCACCAAGGCCTTCTATTCTAACAAGGAGGGATCAAGATCTAGCTTTCCTCCTACCTCATCATCCAATGAAGATTTAGAACCATCAACAACAATAACACCACCATTACCAACCTTTTCCAACCTAACCCCCAATCTAGCCAACCGATGCACTTCCCTAGCCACCTTTGTATCACCACCATCAACATGGGCTAGGATACCCATAGACACCCTACTCAAAGCACCCGCCATAACATTAGTCTTACCGGGATGATAATGCACACTCATATCATAATCCTTAGGGAGTCCTAACCACCTCCTTTGTCTCAAGATAAGATCCCTTTTGGTGAACGCATATTAGAAACTCTAATGAATAGTAACCACACCAATATGCACCCCATACAACCAATGACGTCCAAGTTTACAAAGAACATGCCCCGGCGGCCGACTCAAGGTCATGGATAAGATAATCCTTCTCATGCATCAAAAATTACCTAAAAGTATAGACCTCCACCGAACTATCTTGCATCAATACATAACCCAAACCAATCCAGGCTACATCACAACACACAACAAACCCTTCCAACCCTTCCGGTGGTAACCTGCTAAGCCCAAGAAACTCCTAAGGGTGTCAAAGGTCTACGCCAGATTTCTAATCACATGTGTTTCCTTAAGAACAATCTTAATACCATCCTCCGATGCCACATGACCTAGGGAGGTAACCTTCTCTAACCACATTTCACACTTCACATACTTAGCATACAACTTCTCTTACCCCAAGGTTTACAACACTACCCCAAAGTGGTTCACAAGCTCTAGAAAAATCAATACTTCATCACTAGAGACTACCACAACATACCAAGGTAGGGACTAAAGACCCTATTCATGAAACCCATAAACATAGCTGGTGCATAAACCATCAAAACAATTCCAACATACAAAAAAGGCTCACTCTTAATCTGAAAAGACACTTAGGGGTATCACCTATCCTCACCATCACTCGGGAACAAACTCCGAACCAAAAAATAAGCTTAGAGAAGTGACTAACCCATTATAGTTGACCAAATAAATCGACCATTCTTAACCATCATGTTACAATCTTACGGGTTCTACAATTAAAGGAGACACAATATGTAAGTAGCCGAACCACCTCAAGACCTCCAACCAACAAACTAAGCTCAACCAAAATCACAACACAAAACCCTATGCTATATGGGGCAGCCCTTAGATATTAATTATACCTTAAGAAAAGAAACGACTCACCCATTAGTAACCACATTACAAGCCCTCCCCCCCACTCAAGGACTAACTCAATCGAGAATTGGAACTTAACTCTACGGGCGCTATATCAAGAGAGACATAACATATATGCAACTAATCCATCCCAAGCATAGCATCAAAATGCACCACACTAGACCCAACAAGTCATAAGACAAGACCTAATGCAACATGAACACGAAACCACACCTATGAACTTTCAAACAACAATAGGCTCACCAATGGGATAGATACCAAAGGGAGTTTGGGACACATATGAAACCCACTAGCAACCAAAAGAATAATAAAAGGCATAGTGGTACACCAAGCCCATCAATGCAAGTACATCGAAGTCAAAGGAAATTTTGACATACTGGTAGCAACATCGAGTACCTCATCCCCTTCTTGAGCCACTTGATCAACATGACTACCTTGCTCTAGTGGTCAGCCATCTATACCTTTGGTATGCGCATGTGGACAATCCGAAATCTTGTCGCTCATCTCACCTTACCCAAAGCATGCACCCATACTCCTCCAAGATGCGCCACTATGAGTCCTCCCACCTTTTGGGCATTTAAGACGAGTCATCCCGTCATCACCCTCCATGCTCTTATTGCATTTTCGAGGATAATCCATTACTTTATGACCCATCTCCCCACAACCATAACATGCATTACTACCTCTCAAGCATGAGCCATCATAACACCTACCACATTTTGCGTACCTAACACAAGGCACCACACTACCACCACCTCTACATTTGGAACTTTGGAACTTACCCCCACCATGGGCCCTCTTTGACCCACTACCCCTCCTCTTACCGTTGGAAGTCTCAGGGGTACTCACTTGTTGATCGAGGTGAGTTACCAACTTTGTCGCCGCTTTGGCCAATACCCAAACAGCAATGCGAACCTCTGCATTTGTCATATAACCTCCTTATTATCTTGAGACATATCTTGTAATGTAACAGTTAGGGATTAGAAATAAGCCCTAGGGGACCTAACTCCATCGCATGACATAGATAGTGAAGAAGTGAAAAATTTCTTAGAATGCCTTACAGCCTCCTATTCAAAGTTGTGGTGTGCTTCACAACCATGAATAAGACTCTAATCGACGCGGAGTGTTGGACAAAGAGGATATAACAACCTAGGGCTCTGATAACACCTTTGTCACGGCCCAAGCTTAGGTCCTAGACTTGACTAGCGAATGGGGAACCCAAAGGAACCCAAAACAAGCCTCACAGCATATCATTACATATCCATGATCGCGAAAGCAATAAATACAATATGAAATAACAAATTGGGACAATCAGGGCTAATAATGAACAACAAGAGTCAATAGATGTCAAAGCTCGTAGCATAGATACAAAGCGTGTCCAACAACACCTCTATTACGTAGATAAGAGCGGGGGGCAAGACAAAGCAACCGGGCTCACCCTCATAGCTAAAGTAAATAATAAAGAAGAGTGTCTCAATACATACTAAGAGAAGCTTAGAATAAGGTCACTGAAGTGAAGGACTCACCAATTAGCTTCATTAGTATCGAATTAGCCACATGGAGGAGAAGGATGATCAACTTGTGCAACAGTTCGTACATGGTGATATCATGTAGGCAAAAGTATGCGTTAGTATGTTCCAATATACTAAGTATGTAGGATGCAATGCAAAAAGAGATAAGTGACATTTGGTATACATAATTTAAGCAATTAACTAACATATAACAAGATGACATGCATGAGTGATGCTTGTAGTAAGGCCATGCTTCATATATTAGAATACAAGTGTGAAAGTAGGCCATACTACGGTGGATTAATGCACCCTACCACCCTTGGTGATTGAGGTACAAAGCCCTCAATAGGTTACCAAGGTACAAACCCTTTGATAGGTTCGAGAATGGTCACAGCCTACCTCCCATAGTGCAAAGGTACAAACCCCTTCATAGGTTAGAGGATAGTCACACCCTACCTACCATGGTTCCAAGGCACAAACCCCTTGATAGGCTAGATGATGGTCACATCCTACCTCCCATGGTGCCAAGGTACATACCCCTTGATAGCTTAGAGGATGGTCACACCCTACCTCTCATGGTGATTGAGGCATACCCCTCAATTGGCTAGGTCAATTCAACACTATATACAGAAATAACATATACATACTTTCCTTTTATCATCATCATAAGATCATATACATACTCTTCTTTCATCATCATAACATCATTCATAAAATAAGGCATGCATTGAGCCTTCAATTGTTTAAGAAACCGTAACTGGACGTTTTATCAAACATGTGTAGTGCTAGTGTAAAACCATGCAATTCAAGATCGAAATTATGCAAGAAATCCATTGTAAAAATATTAATCAACACCTTACAACACCCTCAAGGCATATACATCAAAACCCTTCATCAAATCTTATAATATACCTTGGTTTCATAACTCAAACCATAGCAAAAACAGTCACAATTTCATGAGCTTCAACATAGTGTGCAGTTATTTTCATAATAAGATACACCCTATTATAAATAAACTTTAAATCATGGAAATTTAAAGTAAGAGAAAGCTTGGGTATCATGGGTGAAAGGAACCCATGAAAGAAACCCACATACCTTAGCTTTGGAGATGAACTTGGTGAAGATTGGAGATGGAGACTTGAAGCTTGAATGAGAAACTTGAAATCTGGATAAGGGTTTGAGACTTGAATTTAGGATTGAAATATTTGGCTAAGTGTTTTGGTGAGTATTGGGGAATGTTTAGGATGGTATGAGGGTGAAAAATGGCTAATTATAGGTATTTTCACGTTTGGGAACACATAGGCCCAAGACATAAAGTCTTGGATTGAAGTTATAAAATTGCCTCCAGTTTAACACTGCTGCGATCATGGGGACGGTGCGCAGTAGCTACCGAAATTTGTCATTTCAATATTTGAAATTGCGATTCCTTCGCTCTAAAATCGGGGTTAGTCCCTTTTCCCCATAAATTTTACCTCCTGAACAAGAATATGGAGTCAGATTTTCTAAATAATGCACGAATTTCGAGATATATGAAAATTACAATTTCAGGTACTTTCGAGGCACTTTTTCGGGCACTTTTTGGGGTTGTTACAGAAACCTCATTCTTTTTCTTTCTTCCACTTTCTTAAAATTCTAAAGCATTTATTCTCTCTATGAAACAAAAGCAAAAATGGCTAGGGTTTCAAGGTTTTGCCAAAGGTTTCAAGATTCATCTTCATAAGCTTCAATCAATTTGTAGGTTCTTTTAACCCATAAAGCCCTTCCTTGAAGTTTTTTATCGTTTCTTTAAGTTCCTTTAAATATTTCTAGGCATGCTATTGATTATTTCATGATGCATTATAATGTAATTTGCCTTTAATGTCGTCATGTAATGTTTTACTAAGTATTTATGTGAAGTTTGAGTTGATGATAATGATCCCAATATTTAGGGTTGTAAATGATGATATGTGGGCTATTATTGCATATTTTAAATAAGCATACCTTTTCCATGTTTATGCATGGCTCTCTGAGTTCATGAGTTTTCCAGTAAATGATTAAGCCTACTACGTTTAAGTCAACCTTTGCATGACATGTTGATGATGAATAGGGCATAAAAAGAAAGGTTTTAAGTTGTTCTTTGTAAAATATATAAGCCTGTCAATAATATCCTAAATAATGTTTATGATGATCCCTAGAGTGAAAGGACAATTCTCACTTGGTGGTCCTTAAGTTTCGAGCTACTTTTCGAAATTTCTACATATAATTCTAAGTGTCATTATTTTACTAAGTACATGTTTAAAGAATTTTGTGGGATGACTTAGCACTGAATGAGGAATTCAGGAGGGATTAGGAATGGAACCCTAGAAGAAAATATTTGCACCATTAACTATGTGTTAGCATAGGAACCCTTGTAGGCTAGGCTAGAGGATCCACATAGGTCATTTATGATATATGATGATGCATGTTATGTGATGGAGTTCCAACTGGCAAGTGGTCTCCTTGTGCCAATACAGGGGGTTATGTTGGATTCCACCTATTAGCTCAAATGCTCTTATATGCGATTGGTGTCTATTACCATAAAGTGTGAGATTTGATATCTTCACTCCATCAAACATGTTCATATGTTGCATTAATTTTACTTCATGTGAGCGTTATTCCTTGTGCGTACTTAAGATTTTATAAATTATGATTTTACTGTTCCATGTATTGATGTCCTTAATTTATGAATGATGGTATTATAATTTCATCCATGCATTGCATCTCACATACTTAGTATATTCGAATGTACTAATGCATATTTTGCATACATAATGTCACCATATAGGTACGACGCTCCTCCTCTATCAGCACGTGGCTAGTTGTTAGCGTCTAACACTAATATTTAAGGTGGGCCTTGATTCAGGACTTTACTGATTTTCTTTCATGTGCTGTACTATTCAGATGATTTATATTTTTGGCTTTTTAAAACTGGAGGCTCTTACTTTCTAATTTTATTTAGTATCTTTTCTATTTGAACAAAACCAAAACTGTGCACGGGTCCCAATAGACTTATGTGTAGATGGTATGCTTTTTTTGAAATTATGTATGTCTGGATGTTTCTTTATATTTCAAATGATTTCCCTTAATCTCTATCTCATTTTATTTAAGGTACAATAGCACTTGGGCCACCCATACACTTCCTCAACATAGACTCAAAGAAGACTGGATGAAGCACATCATATCATTGGCAACTCTATCTGGTAGGCTACCTTACCAATTTTCCTCAACACCCCAAAAGGACCCATAAACCTTAGGAGTAATTTCCCTTCCTTGCAAAACTGGACCACACCCTTCATGGGTGAGGCCTTCAGGTAACCCAACCACTAACCTCAAACTCAAGATCTCTCCTTCTTACATCGGAATATGATTTTTGCCCACTTTGAGCCGTCTTCAACCTTTCCTCATCAACCTCACCTTCTCCAAAGCTTCCATAACCAAATCCGATACAATCAAAGCTATCTCACCAACCTTACCAATGTACCTTCCCATAGTCTCCATCCATTCTCATGGAATTGGGAAGGATAAAATAGGATGAATCATGAGCCTCTCTTAAAATCAACTCACTCAAGTCATCAACATTAGGCGCACATAATCTACCTTGGTACCTGAGGTACCATCTCTCCTTGGGAGAAAACCTCCACTTTACCTTCTCTCACCAAGGCCTTCAACTCTAGCAAGGCGGGATCAAGATCTTGTTTGCCTTTACCTCCTCAATCAAGGAAGATTTAGAACCATTAACAACCATTACACCCCCATTATCAACTTCATCCTACCTAACCCCCAATCTAGCCAACCGATGAACCTCTCTAGCCACCTCTTTTCCACCATCATCAACATGAGCTAGAATACCTATAGACACCCTACTAAGAGCATCAGCCACAATATTATCTTTGTCGGGGTGATAATGCACACTCATATCATAATCATTAAGGAGCTCTAACCACCTTATTGTCTTAAGTTAAGATCTTCTTAGGTGAACACATATAAGAGAGTCTTCTGGTCAATAAACACATCAACATGAACCCCATACAAGTAGTAACGCAAAATTTTCAAAGAAAATATCATGGCCACTAATTCAAGATCATGGGTGGGATAAATCTTCACACGCACCTTAAGTTGTCTAGAGTCATATGCTATCACCTTATCACTTTGCATCAAAACACACCCCAAACCAATTCTTGAGGCATCACAATATACAACAAATCCTTCCAACCCTTCCAGTAAAGCCAAGATGGGAGCAGAGTCATGCCTATCCTTCAAAGTTTGGAAACTCTTTTCGCACTCATCGGTCAAGACAAATTTTGCCTTCTTCTGGGTCAACTTAATCATATGGAAAGTTGTCGATAATCAATGCTCATTCTAAGAGAACCTTCCTTTTTCTTCACAAACAACACTGGTGCACCCCCAAGGTGATTCACTAGGCCTTATAAAACTCTTCTCCAACAAATCCCTCAATTTCTCCTTTGACTCCTTCAACTCCGTCAGGGCCATACGGTAAGGGGGAATAGAAATGGGTTGAGTATCGGGAAGGAGGTCTATACAAAAATCTATTTCCCTTTCGAGGGGGGACACCAGGAAACTTATCGAGAAAGACATTGAGAAACTCACTAACCACCAGAATCGACTAGATGGGAATGACTTGGAATCAATATCCCCAACGCTCACAAGATGATAGAGACAATCCTTAGAAATCACCTTTTGGGCTTTAAGACAAGAAATGAATCTACCTTGACCACCACATCACAACTCTCCCACTTAAGGATGAGCTGATTAGGGAATTGGAATTTAACCCTACGGGTTCTACAAACATTAGAAGCATAATATGCATGCAACCAATCCATCCCAAGAATAACATCAAAATTCAACATATCTAATTCAACAAAATCACAAGGAAAGATTTTATGCAAAATGAATATGGGACAGTTTCAATAGACTCTTTTAGCAACAATGGACTCACCAACAGGGGTAGACACTTCATAAGGTCCACACAACAATTCGAGACTAACATGAAGCATTTTAATCAAAAACCGTTAACATACCTGTGAAGCACCATGCCAAGTCTAGTGACCCCTAGAGGGGTATGGTTGCGCACGTCAACAATCATCCTTATAGTCCTTAGTAACCCATGGACAATGTCTGGCATTGTTATCCTTTGCACCACACTTAATACATGCTCTCAAACTGGCCAAATAATCTTTCGAATGGTGATTTCCATACTTATAGAATGGAGGAGAAGCTTGAGCACTAACACCCTTACCCTTCTTTTGAGCATATGGACAATCACAAATCTTGTATCCCATTTTTCGAAACCCATATCATGCACCTGTGTCCCTCAGACATGTGCCATTATGGTTTCTCCCACATTTTGGGCACCTAGGGCGAGTCCTCCTACCATTACCACCTTCAATTTGGACACTTTCTCTCCCTTCCCTTGAGGTCACCAGGCAATCCCCCATCTTATACCCAAAAATGCCACAGTGGATACAATCTGCACTTCCCGCCAAATAGCTTCCTTGATGTTTCTTGCCTCACCCTTGACAAGTGGAAAAAAGGGCCCTTTTCTTTGGGCACTTGGGCACCAATAGTCTAGTAGAAGATTAAGCACCCTCAACTCGGGCTTTCTTGGCCTTTTTCTCCACCCTCATATCATTTGAGCTCTTCGGGGTGCCTACCGATTAGTTGAGCTAGGCGTTCACAGTTTGTCACGACCCAAGCCTAGGGCCTAGACGTGAACGGTGAATGGGGAACCTGAAGGGACTATAAACAAGCCTCGTAATATATCATTACATATCATTGGTCGCGAAAACAATTAAACAACATAATATGAGTAGAAATGAGGAAAAAGGGGCTAAAGGAATATTTTCATAACATAAGCACCAAAACAAAAATTCAAGGCTCAATACATAATATGTCCAACAACACCTCTACTACATAGATAAGGGCGGGGGCCAAGACAAACAATCGAGCTCACCCTTATAGTCAATACATACATAAAAGAAAGATAGTCTTAGTACATAGCATGAGATCATAGATATTGTCTAAGGAATGGAGGACTCACCTACTAGCTTGAGAGAATTTGTACTGCCACATTGAAGAAGGTACTCAAGTGGGGCTTCGATTCTTACATGGTAACATCATCTAGGCATAGAGTATTGATTTGCTGTCAAATACAACACATTTGGTGCATGAAACAAGTGATTTTGTGTGTTCTTGAAGCAATTTTTTAGTGTTTTGATGTGTTTTTGTGTTAATCTTGCAGAAAAGTTAGATTGGCATGATTTTGAAGAAAACTTGCAGATTTTTCTGAAGCATAGGCCATACGAGCCCACCAACGTGTTGTAGGTTGTGTCGTAGCAATAATGACAAAGAATCAGAGATCTTCCAAGTGAAGGTCAACCATACGAGCCCAGCCTATGAGTCATAAGACACGCTATGAATCATATAGGTGGACTCATAGCAAGAATCAGAAGGCCAAAATGTTGGAACAAAAACTGAAGACCAAGCCTATGAGACAAATATACAATTTGTAGTCCAAGCAACGACTCATACCTATAAGTCATACCAGTTCAGTCCAAGATACCAAGAACCTGATACGAGACCCTGACTACGACTCGTAGGTCATCCTATGAGTCGCTACTGCGAGACTTCGCAGCTGCCAGCTATCTTTTCTGTGTAAATTATGGGATTATTTTATAAATACTATACATAGATTAAGTTTTTGAGAAGAGCTCGACAAGTAGACATTTGAGAATGACATTTTGAAGCCTTTTTTAGGTTTTTAGGGTAGATTATTGTTCTCTCTTGCAAACCCATTTTGGGGATTGCAAATCTTGCCTTGTACTCATTGTTGATCAATCAAGCTTGTGGGTTTGCAACTTGTGG